>UELV01137296.1:0-22116 GCA_900490015.1 Megastigmus stigmatizans
GTATCAAGAGAGACACGATAAAGTTATCCTGCAACATGACAATGCTCGGCCACATGTCGCAAAACCCGTCAAGACATACTTAGAAACCCTAAAATGGGAAGTCTTACCCCACCCGCCGTACTCTCCAGACATTGCTCCTTCCGACTACCATTTGTTCCGATCGATGGCACATGGCCTAGCTGAGCAGCATTTCCATTCTTATGAAGAAGTCAAAGAATGGATCGATTTGTGGATCGCCTCAAAAGACGCATCGTTTTTTCGAGATGGTATCCGACAATTGCCCGAAAGATGGCAAAAAGTAGTGGCTAGCGACGGACAGTACTTTGAATCATAAACAGCTAATCACTTTTTCAGAATAAAGCCTCAAATTTTCGAAAAAATCGGCGGAAGCAAAGTTGTGCACCTAATATATTACTTCAAACACTTAAATTCATATAACTCGGCTTCTAATGAATGAAATCGAAAAATATCGATGGACGCAAAAATTACTCTAACTACAGAAATCCACCAAGGGTTTCGATGCAAACATACCAAATGAAAAAGAAAATTTACTCGTAATTTCGAGTTTTTTGTTAAATAAACAATTACAACTTTTTTAATATGGATTTTCTTGAAATTCTGACTACATAGGTCGAAAGCTCAGACAATTTTATATATCGAGGTGTTTCATGATAGGGGCATGGTTTTGAAAGTGTTATTATAAAAGGTAAAATATAACGTACTTTTACATTAAAACCCGTAAGACTCTAAAGGTAAAAAAGCCTTTTTCTGTATCTTCTTTTTCATATTAATTACAAGTCTGCTTACTTTGAATCTTGTTTCTTTTCATTATATGCAAGCAAAATTGTGGTTAAAAATTTTTTTTTGTAAAAATCGACTGTGTCGATACGACTGGTCGTTTCATCGGTCAATGGATGAAAAATCAACCCAACGAAAATGAACAGATTCGTTAATGAAAAAAATACTGACGTAAGCCCCGCTCAATTTTCAAAACACAGAGATTAAATTAATTTATTATTATTAGACTATACGTTCGTGGATGATATAATTTGTTGATGGAGAATGATCCTTACGAACCAATAAATTAACTTTTTATTCAATGGCCATCGTTTTGGACGTTTTCATTTTTAGTAAATTTGATATGTTCAATCCGAAAATACTGCAATAAAACTTTTAGGCCCTATTATGAGGGACGTTCTAATAAAAACGTTGGCCATTGAATGAAAAGTTTAGTAGTTTTCGAGAACAAAATTTGTAAAGATTTTAAGGAGATGTGATAGTTCTACTTTATCCAGATTACACTATTTTCGTTCTAGTAAAAAAAGGCATGGATTTATTTAAAAGAAAGACATTGCATTTATAATTAATTTATAATATTAATAATTTATAATATAATATAATTTATAATATTAAGCGGATATTTAGAACTGCTGGAACTGGTATTCCCACAAAGCTTTTGAATCGTGCGTTGAGACTTGAAATTATATGAGGGCTATCGCGACGATTCTTGCGGCATAATCTGTTGCTATTTTTTGCTCTATAGGAATATGTCATGGCAGTTACCTAAATGATACCGAAATATGTATCATTACCCCTAGAAACTCACCCCTCTCAAATGATATACATGGTACTGCTAAAAATAGAAGCCTTCGGATGAGAGGATGAGCCGGAAATTCGCAATGGATACGCTAGCGTAAACCTTACGATAGCAGCCATGACTCAAACTTGTAACATATATTATCTATTGAAACTTTATAGGTGGCACATTTATCGCTAATTTGTTGCTTTAAGATGGTCTAATCGAAAATATCTATGTAGCGTTTTGCATAAAAAAATAGAACGTTATAAAATTATATTCTAAATCCTATGTTTCACGGAACAAAAACTAATATTTAATAATTTAACCATTTCAGCTTCTTCAGCTTGATAAAAGTCTTTCATATACAATCCCTACCTGACAAAGTTTTTTTCTCCAAAAAGAAAAAAGTCTTAATCACCCGATAAGATGGTAAAAAAAATCAAGTTTGATAAGCACTTGATGAGTCTAACGAAACTTAATACTGCAGGTTGAATTTTTATTACAGATGAAATATATTATGAGACGATACTGTACCTTATATTTTGTATGTGGCATCGTATGAATACCGTATCAATATTAAGAAGACAATATTTTCAGTCTTGCATGCGTGCAAATACACTACTGAACGGCAGTTGTTCGTCAGCTCATTGACAGTACGTGTTTGTCTTAACCCATTAACGACCAAGACCCCGAATTTTCAAAATCTTTTTCAAGGATTTTTTTCAACTAAAAAAGGACCATTTTCCGAAGAAATAGAGTGTTTTGAAAAAGCGTACAATTTATCGAAGGACCCCCATTATGGTATCTACGTTGCAATCGCCTATCAAGAAAATTATGACCGAGAAATATCGACTCACTTATATTTGGATATATTTAGATTGCAATTAGCTGATGATAAAATTCAGCTTCGATTGGCTCGTGGTTTTATTAGGATTCGTGATTTTACCAAAGAAAATCTTTGTCTAGATTTTGCGGAACGATTAAATCCAAATTCTTTAGTACTACCTCATTATAGAGGACTTTGTCACTTTAAGAACTTCAATTATCAAGTAAATATATATTTATTAGTTTTGTTTCATAATACATAATAAAATTCTATTCCTATTATGTTAATTTTGTCTTTAGTAGGCTGCAAAATATTTTAAAGAAGCGGCAAGGGGTGGCAACATTGCTGCAGATATACAATATGGTCAATGCATGGCGAAAGTGGATAATAATTTTAGAATTTTGTTCCATTTACTGTTTTTACTGAGAAAAGTTGATAAAAGAAGGCGAGAATATTACCAACAGATTTTGCTGCACGTAGGTCTAGAATTTTACAAATGTGAAAACTATCAAAAAGCTTTAAAATATTTTGTACAAGCTTTCAAATTATATCCAATGAGTACAACTTTAACAGTATATATTTTTATATTCCATATCATTGATAGCATGATTTAATAATTTTAATAATATACTATACATATGTATTATTTTATTTGCTTTTAGAATTTTTATATTTCTGGTTATAATAGCCCATGTAACATGTTGCAGTTTATCGATGAAACCTTTTTACCAAAATGCAAGGAAGTTTCTGCTGTCTTTTAATGTCAATATTCATATGTTAAAACAAGAACGAATTGGAGCATATTTGTAGTCATTATTTTTGTAGTCATTATATACTTGTACTCATTTTATTACTTAAAACTTTTTCTCTAATATTAATAAAAACAGATAATATGTAATTAATAATTTTAAATGTAACAAAGGAAGAGAGTGAATAAGGTTCAATGCTGGACTATTGCAGCTGGTTGGACGATTATGGGTCCGCATGTATCTATTAGAGAAGCACCAACGAGATTTTAAAAGTTGTCGTTTCTAAAAAATTATTTAATAATATTACAATCACAGGAGTGTAAATTCAAGCAATAACGCAATATAACGGAAATTCCTGGTTTCGTATATCAACATTCACAAGGAAAATATACCACCATTGATAGTATAGTGTTTAAAAAATAATTTCTTCGTAAGACAATAATAATTTTTTTACTATTCAAAAGAATTTATATATCTTTGGTTCATAAGTACTTATTTAATTACTTAAAACATTTGCTTCTACTAACTGTAGGTTAGAAAATTTATCGATTCGCAAAACCATCAAAAAGTTAAAGATTAGTATAAAAATTAATACATGTAGTTAATTACCACTTATGTGCAGTATGTATGTATATAGTTCGGATGAAAAGCAGACAATGATAATTTTCAATCAAGTTTTTATTATTTAAAATCATCATTCTCTTAAATAAATACACTTAAAAAGTTTAAGAATTAAGTACTATACAATTTTTCTTGATAGAGGTTTTAATAATTTAACGTTTTTTTCTATATCTTAAAAAAAGATATTGAATCGAGAGAAGGCACTCGTTTAAGATTAAAACAATTGTGCCAAAAGAGTACATTCTCCGTCGTTAGTACGATAGCTCGTATACATGATTCATTGTTCATTATTCCGGTAAAAGTATTGTCGCTTACAAACACTTTGCAAATAGGAAAAAACTGTACATTCGTTTGGCGCTTATGGACGGAATAAAATGCGAACGAAACTTCTAACAATGACAGTTTTCGTGAAGTCCTCCATGGAAATATCGCCGCACTCTTTTTGTTTAAGTACACACTTTTGCTCTGTTAAGTACGCCACGCACGAGTATCCGTAAAAAATAAAATTAAAAAATTGCCAAATCTCTAAAAAAAAAAAAACAAAAAAAACCAGAGAGACAAGCTCGCCTCTGTCAGTCTCTCATGCGTCTCTCGTAGAAACACAGGCCTTTGAGAGTCACTCGACAACTCGCGAAAAAAGCACTGCACGCATATATCGAGTTTTTATACGAAAAAAAAAAGAAAAGAAAAAGAAATAGGAAAATTGCACGTTTTGCCGGTTATTAGTCGTTGGGCGATGATCCCCCCGAGAAGTTTAAATATCAGAAGATGCCGAATCTCTTTTTGGAGCCGGTGCTGGCGCGCTTCTTCCGTGCCGGTGCGACGACCTCGGGACTATCGGCGCTCGTAGGTGCCGAGGCCTTTACCGGGGCCAGTTTGCTGCGCACGTGCTCGTCGAGGAGCGTCTGCATGTCCATCTGCCACTGTTCGAGCTGCTCGCTGAGCTCAATTTTCTGCTGGATCGCCTCCATCAGTTGGCTGTTGATCTGGAGCATGTCGATCCTCGTGCGGGCCAGCTCGACCTCGACTTTGTTCTTTCGCGCGACCGCTTGGTCCCTCGTCTGAAATGATCCAACGGCAATGCTTAATTACTCTTTTTATTGGTATCTACCTATACACCTGTATACCTCCGCTCGGTCGTGCGTAACTCGATCAAAGTACCGCCTACATCAATTTACACCGAGTCAATCAAAATCTATCCATTGAGAGAAGGATTTATATTTATGTTAGAAATATAGATTTGTTGATAGTCGATAAAATTTTACAGTCTCTGATTGAATAAATCCTCCTCCCTTTGATTTTCGCGTTTCGTCATGCACCCTACAAAGTCTGCAGAGAATTCAATGCTTTTACAGCAATAGGCAATGTATATTCAGCTAAACAAATGGTGTAAGCAAAGCAAAGAATCGCGCACCTGCAGAGCCTTGGCGAGCACCTCGTCCTTGGAGAGCTGCGAGTGCTCGATGTCGTTGCGAGCCCTGTCCCTCTCCTCCTGGGCGCCCTGTAGCTCGGCCTCGCAGAGCTTCAGTCTGCTGGCCGTCTCGACGAGGCTCTCGCCCCGGCGCTTGAGCTCCTCCTGCGTCTGCCTCAGCTGGTCCTTGCTCTGCTCGAGCTCCTCTTTCGCCCGGTGCAGCTCGACGGCGAGGCCCAGCTCGCCGGGACCGCCCCTCACGCCTGCCAGCGCCAGGCCGAACACCTCCTCGACCAGCTCGGACAGCGCGCCCGGAAAGTTGTTCTGCAATCACCATAAGTACCTTAAGTATCTTTGCTTTTCCTTTCCCTCGCCACTTTCATTCGAATTATCTTCTCGATTAAATTGATATAGAAGCCAAAGGCCAATTGAATATTTATAATAATAATAATAATTTAAGGCTCCTTTTGGCTATACAGTCACTGTCATGGGAATTTTAAATTTATAATTGAATGATTTGTACAATATGAGGGATTGGCGAAGGGATCGTTGCTTATAAGCGTAAGATACGCCTTTATAAAAAAAAAAACTTGGCCATTCTTTGGATCCGATTGGAAATTTTCAAAGCTTATGATACTTAACTTAGAATTTCCCACAAATGATTTAAGTAAAAACTAATTTTTGGATGTGACTGTATCGCCAAAACAACCATAAACGAACGTTGAGTACTACAAATTCAAGACATTCTCAAACTACTATTACATATCTCTATGTGCATTCATAAAAAGAAAAAAAAGATCAAATACCGAGCGCAGGCATGGCTCGTGAAACGTGTCTTGTACAGTTGCCACATTTTCTAACGTTTCTCATGGAGTTTGGGTAACGCTCGAGCCCTACAACCCGCCAGCACTAAATTGTTCATGCGCGACGAGCCGAGCAGCTATATAGGAACGCGTGTATATACCACCCACATTTACCATAGTCCGGTATTCGGTTCACGGAATATCGCTATTTTTCAGTCCCTCGTTCTCTCTCCCGCGCGCCGCTTTTGCAATGGCGCGGCAATATTCACCTCGATTGACTCGCATTCGCTCTCTGCAGCTCATTATAATTTATTTCTTGCTTTTATCATTAAACAATGCATTATTTACTGTGTAACGAAAAATAACTATTCTTTGTAGCTTGGACTTTTAATGTAACTCATAAATTATATGGATCGATACGTTCTGGCTGCGGATAAAATAGTAGATCGCTTGAATTTAAATGCGAAATACATAAAACTTTGAATTTCTTTATATATAAGCTTTATATATAAGCATATAAAAAGTAGAATGACCGAATACATATTCATATAGATAAGTACTTTTATCGATACTCTAAATAGTTGCAAAATATATACGGTACTGGCGGTAGCGGTTCGCTGTTAACTTTAACGCATTTGTAATATCAAATCTAAAAGGTCGGTTATAAAAAGAAAGCATAAAGCATATATATATATACATCTCCCTCGAGAACTTAGTTTACGCAGAGTCATGACATAAAGCACGCGAGTATAAAGTGCAGCTTCAAAGCGAGAATGATAATAAAGAAAGGAAAAGAAAAATGAAACACGTTTTGGCTAATAAAGATAAAGTAAATTTTCGACTGAACGCAGCTGCCTCGACCTCGGCCAACGAGACTCATTTTGAGCTCCGATGTGTGTTTTTGAAGTCTAGTTAAAAATATCCACCGGTGGCTATACGCAGCATTAGAATTTGATTGTTTCTTTTAATGAGTTTGAAGGTTTTGAACAAACGTTTGGAGGCACGGAAATCGGTATTATTTGCAAAAGTATAATTATGAAAGAGCACGTATAAAGATATAATACAAATAGAGGCTTGCGAGAAGCTCATTATGCAACTACTATTTTCGCATAAATACAAACAATGATTTTAGAAAGTAATATGTGCGGATATATTATTATTATTATCGGTTTAAGCATCCTTTCGTTTCCCTGCACAGAAATTATCTTGAACATGTATACATGTATATATCTCGATCGAATCTCTTAGCTGGCCTGGCGTATACAGCAATCAATAAGCTCAAAGTCCAATTCGAGATTTATACCAACAAAATCATGATCGGATTCGCAAGTCAAAGACTCACCTCGGCCTCGTTGCTATTGTTGAGCACGAGCATCGACTCGTCGCAGTCGCTCTGCAGCCCCGAGTCGTCCTCGCCCCGGCGCAGATGGCTCGACAACTCCCTCAGTCTCCGGCAAGCCCGTCCCACCTCCTGTCTGAGGTCCTGCTCCTGTTGCTGGTCCAGGCCGAGGGAACTGCCGCCGCTCTCCTCGCACTCCATCTCGGCCTGGAGCGAACGAGGCGCCTGTTGGCGTCGGCTCGAGCCGGTCCGCGAGACGCTCGTGTCGTCGCTCCCGGTCCTGCTGCTCTCCATCGCGGCGAGTGCAGCTGCCAGCTCGTCCCTGAGGAGGATGTACAAGTTCCGGAAATTAGAGATATTTTTCTGTTAGCGGAAAGCCGCGTGGCTGGCACGCGCTTTCGATGGAGGAAGATCGGGTTTCGTTCGAGGGAGGCCGGAGGGATCGTTGGCTACTTATTGCTGGTGTTCTCAGTGATTTACAGCTCGAGCTGCGACGGAGCTTGACAGGCGATGTGTTGTGAGTTTGAGTTTGAGGAGGATTCACTCGCTGCGTTATATGCTCGAGATGTTGTTTCGTACAAAAAACTTATGTATACGAGTGTTTGTATTTATAATCGAACAAATCGTAAAAAGCGTATAGAATTATAAATGAAGCTGCTAAACAGTTTCATTTTAGATAATAAGAGTAGAACAGTTTTTAATCTTCACGAATTCCTAACGAAAAGTGGTTTGCGAATATTGGCTAACTGTTCATTCATACAAACGGTTTATTGTCTTTCATTAATATAGTGCAAGAAAATTGCGACTTGAATGATTTTCAACGAAATAAGGCCATTTCGTTGCCAGTAAATTAGCTATACGATCAAACTCTCAGATATTAAAAGATTAGATTGATGAAATATCGTAACGAAATAATAAAAATGAAAAAGGTCGTAAATCGGTAGCTGGATTTACCGTTGGCAGCGGCGATTCCCTTTTTTTTTTACGACTTTTATACACCTTGTTTACGTTCGGAAATAACTCTGGATATATACCTGTTTTTTTTTTGCGAAAGAAATTCGCGCACAGCTATATTTGCATGAGTTTCTAGAGCATGACTAATGAAATAATGCTCGCATGAATTTAATTTGGATTCAAATGTTATACAAATTGAAACTACCTGTAGAAATGTTATTAAACCATTTCATCTAAAAACACGTTGTTATAAGCGTAGATTTCACATCCATTCCAAAGCAAGAGAATTTGAGCCCTAAAAAACTAAAGGAAGTCTAGCCGTGGTCGTTAAAACGTTTATTTGGAACATCGAAAACGGATAAAAGAAAAATTCATAGCTCGTCGAATGTTTGCACGGGTGACACACGCGTTCCACGCATAAAAAGTATATCGCGAAAGAAACGGCGTCACAGTAGCCAACTAATACACGAACTGGACGTGCGCAAGTATATATGTATATACCAGAGCTGGATTGACGCAACTCGTTCGCGCCATAAAGATCTGTAGCTATAGTCATCGACCGGCCGCCAACAATTCGATCGCCGCGTGTAGGTGAGAGAAATGAGATGCACGTGGGCGAGTCGAGAGTCGCGCGCGCACCTTTACATACACATATACGCGAGAGAGCGAATAAATTTCCATTTCCTCACGCCCCGTTATACACATGCGCATGGGACATGGATTTATTTCACTTGAAATTTTTTTGTTTTTTTCACTATACTTGGGCTCTTAACGGTAGCTAGTTTGCCTTGCCTCAACGACGTCTAGTCTAGTGGTTTTGTATGTTTTGATGGGAACGAGGCGGGGGATTTTTTAATTGAGACTGCAGGCTGCTGAAATTGCAACACATTCTTTCTCTCTCTCTCTCTCCCACTCCATGCGCGCGAATTTGAAATTTAAAATAAAAATATATTGAATATGCGAATATATCAATATAAAGTGTATATAAATAAAATGAATAAAACATGGGCTTGATTGGTTTAAGCGCAAAAACGCTCTTTACCTTGGCGCAGTGTAAATAGAAAGAGGAGAAGCTGTAATATCACTATCTCGCATTGTGTTACAATTACGCAGCAAAATAGATTTGATCAAATCAATTGCGAGTGTACAAGCGTTCGATGGCGGCGATAAGCCGGGCGAAAGAACAAAAAACGAATTCAGAAATTTTTCTTGATTAAAAACCCCGCCCCTGGCTTTCGTACGCGATATACCGCGGTTAATTCAACGAAACGATCGTCGAGAAGAAAAAAAAAATGCTACGTATTACATGCTTCGATCTAAGTGAATATCGGGTAATTCAATTCAGTAACATCCTTCGGTTCAGGGACCTTCGATGAAAAAGGTAAAATAAAGGTCAAGACTATTCAGGAGAGTATATAGCGATGGGTGTATGTATATATATATATATACTCGTACACGGTTTCGCAAGCGACGCCAACGCGGACGTTTACGATTGTCATTGTCGCAGTGAGAGAATTGCTTATTGGGAAATGAGAGGGAGCGATAATAATAAAGCGCCGAGCGTAAGTGGATCGATGGAGACAAAAGAAATTAGATGGCGCTTTAATAAAGTCGAACAACAATGGGGATAGATGTACGGTCTATACTGTTTGTTTTTATAATAATGAGATTCAATGTAATTTCGGGCTTGCATTGATTTGTTAACGGGCATTTTTTTACATCAATTTCTAACGTCATATAAATTATTATCTCGTACAATTTAACGGTTTAAAGTCATTTCGTGCAGTAAAAAAGGACTAACGAAACAGCTAAAGGCTATACACTGAAAAAACTTTGATATTTCGCGATTAGCATGAATCCATGTACAAAACCCAACACCTCTATACCAACTTTTGCACAACTGGCGCGTTACAAAGATATCCATACCGATTCCGTAAAATTATTCAAGCCGAAATAAAAAGCAATCAACCGAACGCGCTCAAGGACATTTCGCTCCCGCGTCCCGCTAATACTTTCAAACCAGCAAATAATCATTTTACTTTAATTACCCATTCAAAAGAAAGGCCCTGAATCGGCTCCAAAAGCAATGTGCACCGCAGCCGTTCACTCGCAGAAAACTATCGCAAGAAGGAAATGTATGCGTGTATTATATGCATTGGCTGTCCATACCTTTCACGCTCGGCGACGATGGCGCGCCGTTCCGCCTCGTGTCCAAGCCGCTCCAAGGCCGTGGCGCGTTCCTCGGCCTCCTCGAGCGCCGCTATCGCCCGGGCCCTTTCCTCCCGCAGCTCCAGCGACCGCCTCTCGAGCTCCGTGCGTTGCGCCGACACCAGCTGCACCTGCAAGATCGACAAAGTATCCTCTGTTTAGTGCTCGTTGTGCCTGTGCTATACAATGCGCGATAGTTCGCGCGCCCACTGTATGCAGTTGGTGCGCACGCACTGCGCGGACCGCTTATCTCGCGAGTTGCGGATGTGCCTATCGCGAGGGACGCGATTTCTTTTCATTGGGATATTCTGTTATTGTTACGAGATGAATGACCACTATGGGACTCTGTGCCTTCGTTGGTCCAGTTTACTCTTTTATTTATGGGAGGATATTGTTTATTTTGCCTTTTTTTTCGTTGAATTTAATCGTTGAATTTGAATCTTAATAGAAGGTAGAATGTATTTGTGTATGTATAATGTATCGTAGTATACAAACGTATAAAACCAAGCAAGAAATTAAGCTTAATCTAGGTATAAGCTACCATATGTGGTATACACTTTTATATATACTTACCAATGTACTTATGAAAACTTTTTATTGATTCAAAAACTGAAGTGGTTAAAGCGACTATTACGAAATATATAACAAATCGAATTAGACAAATCTTATGCCACATGTAACATACTTTTAAATTATCGTTTTTATTCTTGTGAGAAAAGGATGCTTTTCGTAGTAGCTTAAACAAACGAAAATTAGGTTAACATTAAAAAACGCCTTTCTATTACTTAAGCAAGTTATCGTACACTTTCGAACTTGACGTGTGCTCTCCACCAAATGATGCCCGTCTCAAAATGCGCGGCAATTACATTTTGCAAAACAAAAAAAGCGCAAGTGCATCGTTATGAAAATTAAGAAGCTTTGCTGCACGGAAGGTCATTATAATAAAATTTGCCGCATGAATCTCGAATATAGTTGCGCAATACGCTTATATACTTATTTTACAAAGTTTGAAAAAATCGTTAAACGAAAGGTTGTGTCTCGTGTAGACTCTGCGCAGATTGGATGCGCATCCCATACCTGCATACTGTTTTCTAATTATTCTTACGAAACGACCATTATTTTAAAGCAACCATTACTTCTTATTTATGAATACTTTTATTACGAGCACTAAAGTCAGTTCCAAGCGTACAATTTACTACACGATTTCAAGAGGTTGTATACGTTAGCGCGCGTAAAGCCACGATACGTGCAGTCTGTTATATATATTTCAAGATATTCGATCTATAATTGATTCAACCCGATATTTAAACAAAATACAGTTATACGCATCTTCTCTGTTATTAATTTTTCATCGTTCGGCCTAGTTTATAAAGTTTTCAATCTTCATATCTATATATAAATGTCTCTAATACCTTCACCAGTATCATATCATATAAATGTACAAAAAAGAAAGTGCAAATCACCTCGTCTTTGAGAACCTCGAGGCTGCTGACGTGGTCCTGCAAGGTAGTGCTCCTGAGCGCGCACTTCTCCCTCAGCAGCTTGAGCTCGATCAGCAGCTGTTCCTCCTGCTTGGCGGCCTCCCTCAGCTGATCGGCCAGCCTCGCGTTCTGGGCCGTGAGATCGGTAACGAGACTCGCCTGTTCGCGCTCGGCCCTTCGCGCCCTCTCGCTCTGCTCGTCCAGCTGACTGCGCAGACTCTCGAGGTCGGCCTGAAGCTCCAGGGCTCGCGCCTCGCTCTCGCCTCGCGCCTCCTCGAGCTTGCGACGCAGCAGGTGACGCTCCTGCTCGAGGCTCTAAGACAGAAGAAACAGATCTCGGATCAGATCGGTGCAGCGACGGATTTCTTTTCTTTATTTTTTTCTTTTTGGATTTAACGAGTTTTTATAGCACGCTCAACCGTTGTAATTGTACGATGCGAAGCTTTTGTAACGGATTTGGATTTTATCGGTCTATAATAAAGTTCGCGGCCATTAAATTCTAATGCAATGATCACCTGTAATAGGTACTTAATTGAAGCGTTTTACAACGCTATCGACGTTCTCCCTTTCGTTATTGAAAAGTGAAAACGATCGCAGTCGATATAAAGTCGATAAAGTAATAAGTAACTATCGGCGGCGATTCAAACTATTCGAGCTATGCATTTTATTCCATTAATGGCCGAAAAATTGATTAATTTACAGTCGTGCAGATTCGCGGAATTTCTTATTTTCATTCCACGAAATAGATTTCTCTGGCCCACGGAGATATATAAATATATTTATGATCCAGTACGATAGAAATGCTCAATCCTTCTTTTTTTTGCGCTAATATCTTTTTTATGAATAGCAATAAAGTTCCTATGTATACCTCGAAGCACAAACTTACCAAATGTATACCGAGAAGATTTGCTACATAAATATACTTTCTACGATGTAAATTGATCTTTTTGTTCGCGTTTTAGATCGTATAATATGGCTTATGGTATTATCGTCGCCAGCTGCATGTAGATTTGAATAAAGTCGCGTTCAATCTATGGATTTAAGGATACGAAACTCTTGGTAAAATGATATTTTGATACTTTCATTGGTATTAGGATAAATTTGACAAAGATCAAGTTTCTTCGATTAATCGGGGACGGCAAATCGATGGCAATTAAATTATAATCATTCATAAATTACTCTGATTGCGATTGGAAAACCAGTTGGGTGGTTTCGTAAAGACCGGTTTTTCTCCAATATGACAATCACGCGTTTGCATAATGTGCAACTGCGCGTTTCTTATTCCTTTTCCCGGCTTCACAGACGTATAATATAGTTAGACTAAACAACACTTTAGTCACGATTATCTTTTTTCGATTTATATGGTACATAATATTTTTGATGCATTGACGTATACGGTACTGCGCACGAACTTCATTATATATAGTACCGAAGCATAAAAATACCTGACAACTCTAGTTGAATTTCTTGAATTCAGATGCAG
Source organism: Megastigmus stigmatizans (assembly GCA_900490015.1). Classification (NCBI taxonomy): domain Eukaryota; kingdom Metazoa; phylum Arthropoda; class Insecta; order Hymenoptera; family Megastigmidae; genus Megastigmus; species Megastigmus stigmatizans. Next base: position 13,455 of record UELV01137296.1, read on the forward strand.
AACCGCTGAACCGCGTTTAATCAATATTGCCGCAGAGCGAGATTGAAGTATTGAGTTTCAAAACTTTGTGCGTCTTATCTATAATTCCCCACGAATGGATTTGCAAGATAACGCACCCAAGATTTTATCCGATTTCATAAATTATCCGCGGCGTGTACTCGATTTTAGTTTGATATTTTCTTTCTGACGAGACTTTTTTAAAAATAAAAGAACGGTTTATTATACCTAGTTTAATGTTTATAGCCGAGTGACTAACAATCGAATTAGTTAATGTTTAGAATAACATTATGATACACAATGTTTATATATCCTCCTTGTAGTCATATTCTTTAATTACTTATGATATGAACCTAATGTTTATTTATAAATCCCATTATTTTGTAATTACGATGAGCACAGTATGATAATATTGATCGATTACGAGGAATTATACCTATTAAACATCTGAGTCATATTTATCAGCAGCAAAAATACATAAAAGGATAGCAATGCTCGCACTCGAATCAATTCTCATCCGTTACCCTCCAACAAATCCATTCATACAGATCGGTATACGAATCTTTCGATACACATCCGACCAATATCGTGGGAAAGTCACACTATATATTCCCAAAGGAATAGAAGAAAAAAAGAGAACAAAAACATACAGTGCACAGAGCAATCGGGTCGGAGATATAAAAGAAAAAAAGGAATCTGTGGGCAGTAGCCGCGCAAATAAAGAGGTACATAAAGTGTATATATGTAAAAGTTAAAAAAAAAAAGAACGAGAACGAACGATCGCCTATATCGCCTCACCTTCGAAAGGCTGCGCGCAAAGTGGACGGAGAGAGAAAGAACCAGCTCGCGCGCTTATTACATCTCTCTCTCTCTCTCTCTCTCTCTCTCTTTGGCTCTTAATCGCAATAATAGCGAAAGGTGGAGTTCCTCGAGCGCGCGCGCTGCTGATTAAAGACAAAGAGTATGACTAATGCACGGCTGTACGTTCTATCGTTAATTCGCCATCCGTCTCTCTCTCTCTCTCTGTTTCTCTTTCTGTTTTCCTTTGCGCACACGTGTATGTACGTGCAATTATGTATATACAGATTTCGAAATGGAGCGTTCGCGTCGAGCATCGATCGCTGCGCTAGGATTAAAAGAGCCGAGTCGCGCTCGCTCTTACTTTCGCGTGCTTTCGCATCTCGACGCGGACACACATGGACAATGTGCGCGCGATCAAGCGTTTCTTCCTCTACGCGTGTACACTTAAAATTGCTCGGGACGGAATTTGGATCCGTTTGTGTGGTTTTCTTTTTCTCGCGGTAGCTACATTTGTTCAAAATAAAGATCTGCTTCGTCATTGAAATATATATATATATATATAACCAAGGCTCGTTTGATTTTCAAATTGCGTTATATGTCTCGTGAGCGCGCGGTGCAGTTAAGAAAAAAGCTACTTATCCCGCACTACATTTTTATATATAGAGGCAGTAATTTGCAACTCTACCAAGGTGTCCGTACACATTATACATACCAATTATATCCTTGACAGGGGCTTGTATGCATATATATATATATATATATATATACAAAGCTGCAATGCACATGATTATACTTGGCGACGAGAGACCCGGAAAACACCATGACGACAAGGAGCGCCGACGCTTTTCCTTTTTATACCTTTTACTTTTCTGCGCTGGCTAGTGGTAGGAGCTACACTTTGCAGTTTGGTTGCCTTGCGATAGCTGCGTATACGTGTATGTACATATACCGAGTCGTGTATAAAAAAAACTTATACACATATATAGGATAAAGGAGAGAGTCGCGGAGGCGAGAGAATTTACGGAGCAGCAGCAGCAGAGCATCGCGCGTCCTGCCCGGAATACCGATATACGCGTTTCTTTTTTGGATCCTTGCCATGAGTTTAACGGGGTTTGGGGACGAGACTGACTCACTCCTGTCTCGCCGCACTTGCCCGTTTCTCGTATACACGCGCGTATATATATACTCACGGGATTCGTGCGACTATTCTTTTTAACTCTACGTGGGCCATCCGAATCGGAGTGAATTTATTCCGTGTAGATGAGAAGATTTGACTTTTGCACTTGGGCGTGGCCGCTTAAAAACATCCAACTATACACTGTATACAATTACAATTTAATGCCTATACAATTTTACAATTATCGCCGTATTATGTCACGCGAGGTAAGTGCCTATGTACATTATCATTCGCCGTATACAGAAAACTGTATACAAGGTTTATGGAAAAGACAATTTTTTGTTACTTTTTATTGGCTGTGTACAGGCGGTGTATACTTCACTGCACGCATCGAATCGTAACATGCAAAATTGTACATTGTACACTCGAATGACTCACAAGAAATCGTTGCCGAGCGATTTTTCATAGACTAGTGTATTATTTTTCTCTCGGTAAATAAGCGCGCCGCGGAAAATTTATTATATACCACGCTAACTAGTATCACTTATATATACCTACGTAACTTAATAAGAATGTTATTGGAGCGATCTGTAAAAAAAACGCTACTAAAGTTTTTCGCAAAATTAAAGGCTTTATGTAAGCGAGAGTGAAAAAGTCGTGTAACTAAGTAATACTCAATTTGTGCGGATAATTGAGACGTCCAAAGTTGTAATTATATTAATCTTTTATTAGTTGCGTGTCCCTCCAACAACGTAATTTATTATAGATTGTTTTTATAACATTGCATTAGATCTTGTTACAGAGTTGAGTCATTGTGTGAATAAACTCTTGCTTTCCAACAAAACCTTATATATTTTTATACGGTAAGATTCCAGAGTGCTCAGAAATAAATACATAGTCGACGTCGATCAAGCGCGACTAACGCGAAAATCTCCACCGCCAAGCGTCGGAGTAGGTATAGCGCAGCTTAAATATAGACGGTGATCCTGAAGGAGGCGTGAATCACGTCGTCTGCGCGCCGCGCGAGCCTCGAAAGATATAAAAAGGAGAAGTGTATAGAGGGACACTCCTCCGATCGCGCGACGAGGAGCTCGCTCGAAAGATTAATACACGCCGCAATTGCAGCGCCTCGATCCGCGATAGAGATGATTCAGAGGCAGATCCGCGAGAGGCAATAAGGTCATCGCGTATTTAGTATTCGCGCGTGAGATCAACGGCAACGATATCCTCGTGACGCGATTCGACGGTGAGTCCGGTTTTCTTTTGCTCGCCTAGCTCTTATATATATACATACCCGCACACGAAAATTTATACTTATATTACCGTGGGGAGAAAGTCAAAAATATGATATTCGCGTTTAGAAAGCCGCCGCGGAAAAATCTGGACAAGAATCTACTGCGACCGAGGGATTGTGTGTATTTCGTACAATGGGTGAGATTTTGTTTCGTGGATGTATTTTACTTGTCCGAACGAGCGTAGATTTAGATAAACGACGTGCAAATAGTGCAGAGGAGGTTCTTTTTTATGTGGAAAGAGATTTGTTTGAATACAGTTTTGGGGTAGCAGGAAAATTGATTTTTATGTAAGCAAGTTAATTATCCGTAACGATTTTATTTTTTGTCAAAATTGAAATTTGTTTTACTATTAAGTGCTGCTTGCTTAAAAACGACGCTTTAAACTCGGGGCCACTAAAGGTTCGGCGACAAGTTTTTAAGATGGCTTATTCGCGTAACGCAACAATGTAACTTTCGAATTTCGTGTTTTCTACTTTTAATTATTAAAGAAATAGCATAAGTTTTCATTATTTTAAAAGATAACAAAAATATGATGATTCGATGGCTATTTAAATGTAGATGTTCTTGTACGTGGAATTATCAAAAAATTTTATAATGGATTCAAAAATTGCTGGCTTTCAGGTCATCGTTAAAAAAAGTCATTGATTCATCCTTTTCGCAATCCTATGATGTCATTTAATTCTATAAATTGTTAGAGTGGATGACATCAGGATAACACGTTTTCTCTGCAGCATTAGCATTTTTGCATTAAAGAAAATAGCAATCAAAGTCACCAATTTCTACTGGAATTGAAACTTTACATGAATTTCATCGATTCATAACCATCTGATCAATTACTATGAAATTAGTAATGAAGCAATTATAAAGGTGATGAGCAAAACGATTAAAAGCATCGATAAAGATAAGTTAGCGAGATATTTCGTAATGTAGGCCACAAATGGCAATAGAACGATAAGATAAGAAGCTACAGAAATATAAGTATCTTAAAGGAAAGTAAAGTATGTATCGAAACCAGTTAAGACACAACACGACAACTTTGGCAATGATCCACTTTGGCTTCAATCGATTTCAGCCTCGTACAGAACAAAGTTTGGTATATACCCATAAGAGTCGGACGAAAGTAAAGTCGATATTGTAGTAAATCCGTTGTCACATTTTAACGAAATATCGATAATATTTTCATAAGCAATCATTACACACAATTCATTTTTCTTGCATTAATCCTGAAAGTGATTGAATAAGAGTACGAAGAACTTTAGCCGATACGCCATCACCTTTTTTTTATCCGTTTATGTAACGAAGTTATGTTAAAGAGCTACGCTTTCGTTAATCGGTATACACGGACTCTATAATTTTCGCTCGCACAATCTTTAAGACTAAGCAATTGCACCGTTCCTGTATATTCTCCAAAAAAAAAAAGAAGAAAAAAAAAAGAAACAATAAGGATCGTTACGTTGCAGTTCAAAAGTCCCACTAGACGCAATCTCGCAGCTGATCTAGAAAGTGTAAATTCCATTTTTTTCCCTCTTTACATACAATCAGTCAGTCCACATCTCCTCTTACCTCAACCGCGCAAGTCTCTATACACGTGCCTCCCATAACAATTAATCTAATAAACGCGATTCCGCGTCTCTCTCTTATTCACCTTGATCGTACAGTGAGTCATTAAAGCGCCGAAAAAAAGAAAGGCAAGAAACACACCTTGGTGCCAGAGACGCTCTCACGAGATAAAGCTTGGCTGTATATGCAGCGATTCCATTCAATTAACTACATGCCCGCGCACAAAAGCCGAGTGTGTGCGTAGTGGATCCAGGAAGAAAAAGAGACGAGAGAGGCGTAGGTAATTCGAGCTCGACTCGCCGAAAACGGCAATTGCCAAGAGGCAGCCTCTGCTGCTGCTGCTGATGCGTGCGCCCAAGGTGATCCACTTTTTCAGAGTGAAAGAGAGTGAGATGGATAGCGGCGGAAGGTTAAAGTGGCGAGTAGCAGCCACAGCAGCAGCAGCAGCAGCAGAAGCTCGAACGGTTACGGCTACGGCTATCTATCGAGAGCAGGTTTTCTAATTTTACGCTACTGCGCCGAGTGTATATACCTCGAGGGGTATCGCGGTGCGCCTCTTTCGAGGACCTTAATTCTTTTTTTTTCTGCCTCTCTATCTCTCTCTCTTCGATCGCGGTATGGTAAGTGTAGAGTGAGAGAGACCCAAATCGCTACTGGAACATTTTCGACGAATTTATGTAGGGTCGAGCCGAATTGACCACTGGAAAAAGTTTTGCTTTGTCTGGAACGCTACGAATTTAAGGTTTAATTGAAATTTCCAAGTGATAAACGATACATACAAGTAATTCGAAACCTATATGCAATCCAGTGTGCTTAACTATTTCGCGGTCAAACTGCAACTCGGAAAGAGCGGAATTCCAACAGAAAATGGTAAGAAATGCGCAGTGTTCACTGCTATAGACGAGCTATAAGCTTGTACTTACGTGTATCGCGTAGACGAGCTTAAAGAGGAGAAACGATGAGACCGACGTCGTCGTCTAGTCGCGCCGATCGATACGACTTAATTCCTCGCAATTACGGAAAAGCGACAGCAAGGACAGCCAAAGTGAATGAAGAGGAAAGAAAAAAAACAAGAGAAGAGTATTATTATAATAGCTTTTCAAGCGCAGCCAGAGCTCAGCATTTATGGGGTTCGAATCGAAGCTATTCCTCTTTTTCTCGCAGAATTATTATACTATAATGTATATATACGCGTGTGGATGAGAACTTTACGACTTATTTAACGACTTTTAAAAATACGACGAAATGTAAAATTTTATTTTTTGCTCGGTGTCGCGTTAAGACTGCGAGGTTGAAAGTAAATTTTAAACAATAACGTATAAGTAAGTACATTAGGTGAAAACTGTTTTTTTTTTAAATTCAATTCGAAGCAGTTGCTGTCAGCTGTTTATAGTGATATAACTACCGATTGGTATTGTCTTCATTTATATATATATACCGGAAAAGTATTTTTACTGCATGGGCAATAATTTATTTTTATAAAGATTTATACCGTAACAAAGTCAGGCATCGATAAATTTAGACTATAAATCATGCTATATCTTATGGAATTTTACACGTCTTATTGTAAACAATCATTTACAATCACAAAATCAGCCTTTATATAGCTTAAGAAACTGCAATTAAAGTATTCTTAGTATAAAAACAAATATCCTCGTCCGGAATTTTTCTTATATAGGTTTTCTTGTCAATGCTCAATGATTTCAGTCAATTCGTTTTCATAATTAACATTGTGTACTTAGTTGCTCAGGTTACTTTAAATTTAACAGAAACAAGCTTGAATTTTACGATAATAATTGTACATATAACATGCGTCATATTTATCGAGCTAAAATGCCATAAATAGGGAATAGTTTCATCGTATGCTAAAGATATTTATATTTATTCAATAAGTATAGCTGAAAATCTAAATAGCTAAAATAATTGTATATTGGCGTGTTTCTTTGCTATTAGTTTCGTAAGTAATGAGAAATGCAGCAAGAGGAACATTTTTTTTACTCTCAATTGCCTACTTTTACTTGCACTGAAGGAAATTCATGGACCGTGTCATGTGTCATACCTGTGCTGACGGAAAAGCAATTTATGTCATGCATATATTTTTATACGAATATGCGAAGTATATTTGAACGTTGTTTACATAAATTCATTTTGTTAAGTCAAGAAATTAATAGTACAAATGTGTATCAAACAGATCGTTATGAGTAAACATATCTATACATTTTTACCTCCGTGTATAACAGCTCTTCGATCAATCTTATAGTATATTCGATGTCATAGCTTGAAGATTTACTTGAAATACGTTAAAGGCCACTGAAATAATTGGATGTAAAACTTCCTTTTTACTAACACGAATATTAAATGATACTTGGTTTATAGCGTAAAGTTTCTTTAAATGCTGCTTTCTTTTTCTGCACAGTTTTACTTCAAGAAACTTACAGACCTATGCGTCTAATATTACTATACCTTTTTAAAAAATCATGTTTTATTAATCTACATTTTTACGGCACTAGCTTTCGTGTATTTTATTCAGCTGAAACATAAATATAATGTTGAATACCGCTGTAGATAATGAATCTTTACGCACGACCTGAATAAAATCGATCACACGAGAAACTAAAAGCAAACGAGATCAGAAACTCCAGCATAACGGTGTAAAATTATCGCATTTCAAAGCACTAGTCCGATCCGAGCCATTCCTATGCCAAATACCAGATGAATGAGCCGAAGCGTCGGGATGCCGAATACGCATGCTAAGTACTCAAATCAAAGCGGCTCGGCTATTAGCTATTGGTTAAATCATTAGTGGCAGTCCGATAACATCGTTACATTTCAGCATTATCATCTCCGCGTCTCTACGGCCGCGTTCGCCTCTCTTTCTCTCTGTATATTTTACCCGCGAGATAAAGCGATGAAGCGCTGTAGATATATAGATAGGCGACGAGACAGTGAAGCACAAATGTGTTATTAGTACCGGGGGAAGAGAAACACAAATACACAGACACCCCTCGGGGATAAATACACGTCGAGGAGATGGACACTGTGAAAAAAAAGCTTATGGGATAGATTGTCGAGCGATACGGATTTATTAGGTAACATCCGATGGATGCGTTGCGTTTTCGAAGGAAGAGAAGCGTAAAAGTCGCGTTTGCTGATTAAGCTTAGTAAATTGTCTTGAGTGTTTTAACGAAATTGCAGCCTTGAAGTGAATACGGTTGCGTTATGGATGTTGAATTATTGCGAGAAAGTTTGCCCGTGTATATATGATCCTCGCTATTAACTATACTTTTCTTCGCTGGTCCGAAACGGATTCAGCTGTTTTGAAACTTTGAGCATTGAGATTGCGAGTCGAAACTTTTATATTAAATATTGCTAATTTCAGCAAAAAAAATTAATGTACACATAATATACGCTTTTGGACAAGTGTTTTGAAACGACGTAGTGAGAAATTTAAAACTTACTTTTAGGTGTTGAACTTAATCTAAATGTGACGTAATACTCTTTAAGGGGATGTGCGACCCTCGGAAAGATTCCTACCTTACCGGTAGTGTCCGTAATTTCGTATTGAACAAAATATATAAAGACAGCTATTAATTTTCGGAAAAAACGCTCTGTTACGACCTCAGAAATGATGTAAACATTATGTTATTGCAGTTTCATAAAATTCCATGCAGGATTCCCGGAGATTTTCTTCCTCGAAATTTTCGAGGAAAAAAATCTCCAAGAATCCTGCATGGAATTTTATGAAACTGCAAAGACATAATGTTTACATCATTTCTGAGATCGTAACAGAGCGTTTTTTTCGAAATTCAACGAAAAAAAGAAAAGTTTTCTACTCTTACCTACGTGTATGGGAGACGCCATCTTGATTTGCATTACCATATATATCTATCTA
>UELV01137297.1:0-11762 GCA_900490015.1 Megastigmus stigmatizans
TCCTTAACCGGCAAAACTTATTTCAGCTTGTTCTTCAAAGACTCCAGCACGCCTTGGTTCTATCATAAAAACCTCTCCAGACAACTCATTACTACTGTAAACAGAATCAGATCAAATCACTATAACTTAGCTTCTTCCCTTTCTAGAATCAATATAATAAGCGATCCCAAATGTAAATGCGGAAAAGACAATGAAGACATCAATCATGTAATATGGCAATGCGCGCTATACGATAATCACAGGCATAAACTCATTAAAGATCTTCTCGACCTCGACTTATACCCCCCTCATAATATAGAGTCTATAATTGAAAAGCCAAATATAAATGCCTGCAAGCGTATATTTTCCTTCCTAAACCGCCACAACATTCAAGTCTAACACTACTGTACAATGAATTTTCTGTAAATAATACTGCAATACACATGTACATATATTGTATTCAAACTGTAAGGCTGAAATAAATCAATAAAGGTTTGAAAGGCCTCAAATTAAAAAAAAAAAAAAATTTGTAAAAATCAACAGTGGTCCTTACAGCGGTAACATTGTCTAAATCAATGAAGCTTTTTGTACATTGACTCACCGATTTTGGAATGTCAAATGAGGCCTGCATGCTACTGCTGCTGGGGGTGTTGGTGTCGGCGCTGTTGGTATTGTTGATCTCGCTATTGTTGCTGCAGCTGGTATTGCCTTTGTTGCTGTTGATGATGCCGCCGGTGTTGATGCTGCTGCAGTCATAGTTGTAGTTGTTGCTGGTATATCTCTTTTGGATAAATCCAAAAAAATTTTTTTCGCAATTGTAGAAAGTTAATGTGGTCGATGTCTTATACGCTGATGATGTCTTTAGTGCAATTGGCGTAATGTAAACCATTATCCTTAATGAGTATCCGAACGACATGTACGACTTTGATAGAATATAAACTACAATTAACTGTCAGGTTGTTTACGTTTCAACTCAAGTTCATTGACATGGATAAAGTGTTTGCGAAGGACTTTTTGCACACTTGAGGGAATCGCTTCATTCATAGTGTCGTCATAGAACGACGTTATTTGTCTACTGATTTAAACAAATTAGCGTTACACAATGAACTTGCGCTACATTATAAATGACGAACAAATAATCATCAAGCAAATTTTCCAACACTTTCGACTGTTGTGTCTCTGAGGCCATGACATCAAATTTGTTTGAACAAATGTTGAAGCAGCGTTTACAATAATTGCAACATCGCGTTGCGCTAGCTAATGCTCGTAATTACCTGTCAAGTAGACTTCCTCAAAACTTACACCCAGTGTCATATTGTCAATACTCGTCAATTTGTGCACCTCTTGCAGAGGTGTAGAGCTGAGATTTCTGTTTTTTTTTTCCGTAGCAGCATTTCTTCCGCGTGTTTCGCTTTGGCGCCATGCCCCACCTAGCGGTGAGTTAGCAAAGCCCTTATTTCTACAGTTATTCACTGAACACTAGCCAGGGATAAGAAAAACTCGAATATCTCGAGAAATGGGGGAGCTACGTGTAAAGCGTTAATGTAGGAAATGTGCTTCCTCTAGATACATCTTTTTTGTATTTAACATTTTTCATAGGTCCCCTTACAATACGCTGATGATTTTTTAGCGCATTTAGCGTTAAGTAAACTATTATCTTTAATGAGTTTTCGAACGGCTACTGTTTACGCTTCAACTTTAGTACATTGACTTGGATGAAGTATTGGTAAAGGACTTTTTCCAAACTTAAAGGAATTGCTCCATTCATAGAGTTGACATAGAACGACGTTATTTGTTCACCGATTTTTTTTTAAAAAAGTATAAAAAAGATACACTTAATTTACCAAAAATCTTAATTTCTACTAATGGTATATGATTGTGATTATTTATTGTAGGTTGCGTTTCAAATTGCGTTTCAAGTTAACGTCTTAAAATAATAATATTAAAATCATGAATGGACAAAAACGCTCGCACGCGCGTTCGCTCTCGTCAATTCGTGCACCTCCTTCACGGGACCTCAGTAACTTGACAAGGATGGTCGAATTAACTGGCTGGACAATTGGCACACGTTTGGCAATTATAGGAGAGAAACGTTTTTAAGAATTCTCTAAAGAACCATATTTCCCCTCAGATTCACAATCGCCGAAATTCGGAGTCGAATGGAGCAGCTATTTCGTTGTGCTCGGCAAGATTATCTGTGAGGACTTAAGTTCTATTACCACATTTAAAGCTTCAAAAAAAAAAAAAAAAACATAAGAATACAAAAATAGATAGAAATGTGTATATAGTAGCGCGCGTACGCGCAACCAGAAGGGCGTAAGGTTGCTCCCTATGTTTGTGTATACGAGACAGGCTCGCCTGCCCGCGCGCGCAAACAGAAAACTGACAAGGAAAGGAGAGGAAGCTGTATAGGGAGGTGCAAAAGTAGGTATAAGAGCTCGAGGGTGAGAGGAGAAAAGAGTATATATAGAGGAGAGTGTAAAGAGTATAAGAGTTATAGTGAGATATACCGACCGCTGAGCCAGGTGCCGTTAAAGCTTTTAGTGGAGAGCGAGCCGCCGAGCCACTCTTCGAGGGAGATGCCCGAGGCGGTGAGGGCCTCGCGCCTGCTGGACTCGCGACTACGGCCCGTGAGTAGAATCGCGGCCGTGGCGGTGATGACCAGCGCCAGCAGGACAGTCGCTATCAGACCGACGGCCAGCAGACGGCGAGTGTTGCATCTCGTACTCTTCGTCATCAGTTCCTGCAACAATCCATATGGAGACATTCATTAATTAATATTCTTTTTTTCTCTCTCATTCTATCTATCAAATCTAGATCGCGTTTACTATCATGCTCATGCTTTTTTGAGCGGAGCCAGGAGATTAATATTTGCAGAATGAAACGGCTGACTCCCGGTGCACGTGAAAGGAGGACTTTTTTACTTTGTTACATCCTCAAAAGGTTCTTTACATATTTCTCTCTCCCTCTCTTGTACTTTTTTGTTATTCAAATTTTGGGACATTTTCAATTTTAATATGTGTCTATCTGTTGAGCTTGACAGAATGTGTATACATTATAGTGTAAGGGGGAGTTACGTAGCGTATCTCATTTTCATGTATTATATTGACTGTATTTCATTTTTCATGTTTTTTTTTCTTCTTTCCTTCAAGTTATATTGTATTTCTGAATATTGAAGATCCTAAAAAAATTGTTTGGCCTGGAAGTGGAGGGAGTTTAAAATGAGGAATATTATTGCGTGGAAATTGCAATAAACTTTTTTTTATAATAACATTTGCTGTTTGTGATGCTAAATTTTGTTGAAAAGATTTGAAAAATAGCTATTCAACGGATAAAGCTATTAAATATTTTTAATCATACAAAAGATTCGAGAAATCCACGAGGTAAATTATTTTTCAAGCATTTAATCGCAGCTCCAAACTATGCCGCGTATATATACGATTCATTACAGAAAAATCTTTCAACCGCAACCGAGAGCTCTTTTTATCTTCATTTTCTTTAATCACAGTTTCGCACTCAAATCGTTGAGGAAAAGACTTTGAATGCAGACTAAGTTTCAACGCGAGAATGCAAAAATCATAATTACGAAACTGAGACGGTTTGTGGCAATTCTTATGCAGCCGTCGACTCGCTTACCCTCTAATGCTTTTTAATAATAATGGTGCGGTGCGATTGTTGGCATGCCTTTACGTTATCAAGTTAAAAATGTCATTCTCGAATATTTGTGTGCACTAGGATAGCGCATACTTTTTCCACCAAAATCACACGAGTGATCAGTCTTTTCTGTTTGTTCTTTATTTTTTTTTATATACTCCCCCATTTTATTGATCCTCGTGGAAGCTGAATATATTTTCCGGTAGCACGTAGTACTCCCCTCTTTCGCGTCTGATTAACTTTCACCGCGCATATATAGTCCACGCAGCATTATAATACCGCAGAGAATAGGGAATCTTATGCGATCTTTCTTTTGATTTTTAGACTTACACACGTCAGTTACAAATTTCTTTCTTTGGAATATATATATTTTACTTATGTTGAAAAATCTCTTCGAGAAAAGTTTCTAGTAGGAGTGGACGAATTTTAAAAAAAGTCTCTTTAAAACAATTTTCTTTTTCAAAAAATACTTAACTTTGCCACTTTATAAAAACACGTCGACGATCTTTGAAAGCCATTTTATAAAATAGCAAGTCTCTAAGTTTTTTCAGAATATTTCTTCTACCGAAAATCGCCTCTTAAAATTCTAAAATAGACATAGGACTTTAAACCAGAATATTGAAAACATAAACTAGTGGTAAAGCGAAATAAGAAATATGTAGATTTTAAACGTGGTTCATTATCTTCTACGTCGCCGTTCGTAAAAACATACATCAAAAGAACTAAACGGCTTTGCTTCGAAACATCAAAGGTCTTCACCTCGGTAAAATACGCTTCCACGCAGTTTAAGTTTAAAAGTTGCAAGTGAAATTCTAAGAGCATTCAGGAATTACAGTACCGATATTTTATTATTGGAATGAATGCATGTTGGAAAAATAAAGTTAAATTGTGTTTTTTTTTTATTGTGTCATATATTAATTTACATAACGATTGCCGCGAAAGTAAATAAATGACAAAAATTCATTGATATTACGATGTGAAAGTTAAATTTAAATTTATCTTTTCATGTTCCACATGAAACGCAGGTAATGCACTAAATGTATGTAAAATGTATTTTATATTTTCACGAACGGTTTTAACTCATAGAAACACGGACTTTATAAACCAACTTTGTAAAGTGTGAAGAAAACACACTTGTTTCATTCCAATTAACTTCAAACTTGGGGTGCTTTAGACTTTTGGGTCATAAAATATAAAATCTTAAAATAAAACCGCTAGGAATCATGCCAAAAAGTACGTATTATTTATAAAAATAGCATTGGAAAGATCTGTCGATGCAACATTTTCTGTGAATTATTTTTAAAATTTTCTGTATTTTTTAGAAAAAAAAACTTAATAAATACGTAATAAAAAGGTTGAGGTATAAAATTTATAACATTGTTTACAGCACAAAAAAAACTAATCCATGAAAAGAAAGCTTAATTGTAACTAACGAAAAGGTTAAAGAAAATCTATGACTAAAAGATTAAAATATAATCGACGTCCGAGTGTACTCGCAATGTATCTACTTGCACGTAATCTACGAAGCTCACGAACTTTCAAATCATCTTTGTTACCTATGATAATTTAATTATAATGACTGTTTACTAATGGTTTTTGATTCAATCCGATACATTTCAAATTTCATTTCCGTTAAATCAATAATCCAGGAAAAGCTCTGAATGTGAAAATAAAAGAAGCCCCGTGACAGAAGAGAGAACATATTCTCCGCAATTGCAATTGATCTCTAACGAGTGAATGAATGGAATAAATCCATTTTTCAATTATTGGCAAACGCAATTAATCACTTTAGTATTAATTGAGCACGAATATCGTATATTTGCTAAATTTAAAGAAACCAATTAATTGATTGATGGCGATTGATAGCAGTTAAGTTAGCCGATGAATGCTAACGAATAAAATTTTGACGGCTAATTAATTCACAATAGCCTCCAAAATAATTTATTATTAAATTTAAGCTCGAAAAGTCATTCCATATCGCAATGCACAAATATGCGTGTGGGCATTCGATTACTATGGTGAAAAAGCTCGAAAAGCCTCTATATATTTTTGCAAATTAAAAAATTCCACATCGCCGAAGATCTTTTATCCTCCATATTTATTCAAGGAACGCCTAAATATTTCATCTCCCCGCGGCTGTCGCGCGTATCCCCTCGCGCTTCGCGCGCACTTATCTCTCGTCCGCGCATAGCTATTTTATTCCCTTTACGATCAGTCGCTTTATTTCGCTTCAGAGGCGTATATACGGAACGATCGATGGGCGCGTAATATAAAGCTAACTACCCCATCGCAGCTTGGGCTGACTGTCGTCGTGTATCGAAAAAAAAAAAGAGGTATATACAAACGCGCGAGCTGCAGCACACTCCCAGGCGACAAGCAAGCAAGAGAGAAAGAGAGATGAAGAGCGAAAGACGCGCAATTGGGAATATAAGTTTATCGAGAATTGGATTTCAGGCGCATCCGGAAAAATAACAGCTCGACTTTTTCTCCTTCTCTCTCTCTCTCTCTCTCTCTCTCTCTCTCTCTCTCTCTCTCTGGCGGTGCCGTGCGCAGTCTTATTCCTGTGGGATAAAAGGGCGCACTCTCAGCAATAGCCGAGCTATATTTATAAATCTTCTTTATCGAAATTAAATTTGATCCTCGGTTGGGTCGACGTCGACGAGAAGAACCAAGATCTTGTTTATAAGGCGAGCAGCAGCAGCAGCAGCAGCAGCAGCAGTAGCAGCAGCAGCGACAAGACGTACGCCCGATGATAAGTAATTTCATTTCTCCGCCAGCTAAAAGGACAGAGATTATACCTATATCCAGCACTCGGTATTTCGGATTCGTCCAGCCGCGAGCCGAGAGCAGCGCAGCTTTTAAAGTAGGGAAAACTCGCGCGGCGAGATATCCTAAGCGGACTGTGCGAGTGTATAGCGTGGGTGAAAAGTGCACCGTCAGTGCGCACGGCACTGAAATCTCCGGAAGATGCTTCTTTCAACGGCCAGTCGTCAAGAGAATTATAAGATCCAGCGAGATTTTCTCACAGTTCCAGCTATATATATATATAGAGAGAGAATTGTTCTATTTCCCTTTTTCTCCCCCTCTCTCTATCTCTCTCTCTCTCGCTCGCTAGAACGCTCGAAAAAGCGCTTGACGAAGGAGCTTTTATACACACCGGCTGAAATTTTTTACGATCGGTTATACGCCAGAACGAAAACACACCTATTCCAGAGAATATGAACTCTTGTATTAAGTTGCTCATCTTTCACCCTACAAATTTTAAAGTCACAGCCGGTGATAACCTTTTACTGCAAATTCTTGTACATTTTTTTTCAGTACTCCCTGTATGTATCTATGTATACTCGCACCCCCGATTTTTAGCGGCGGTAGTTTTTTCTACAAGTACATCGAACTGGCTGCACCGCCAAATGAGCGATTTAAAAAAAAGACTGAACAAAAATTATTCAACAAAGGTGCACAATGAGAAGGTGTACGATGAGCGTTCCAAATCCCCCCCCACGTCATACGCACACACTCTTTATTGGCTTGAATTCCACTGAAAATTTCCATTCAAGCAAACAAACATTTTTCGTAATGCGCTATCCTGAAAAAAATGTATTTAAAAACATAATGGCCGTTTTGAAGTTTGATTGCATACGATGTGTGATAAATTTAAATAATTTTAATTGAAATTTTATACATCCTTTTGTACCTATATAATTATCTCCGTCAATGCAGATGTGCGATCACAGTTTTTTTTTATATTACTTATAAATTATTTACGCAATAACAATCAGAGAGAAAGTAATTTATAGTAATTAATTTTCATATTGAATAATTGATATTAGCTGTTAGGGAAATAGAATGACGCTGGAGTGCAATACTTTTGTGCTTGAATCTGAATTAATTAAGAGTCAAGAGGAGTAGAAGTTTGCAGTTTATTATATACTTTTGCAGAGCTCATTGACCTAAAATAGAGGTTTTTATATTTAAAACTCAAGTGAGAGTTTACTGGGTAAAAATGTTTTTAAATTTCAAGCATAGCTGATAACTATGAATACATACCCTCTCCAATGTATTGTAAATTTTAATTGTAACAGCAATATATTCAACTTTGTAAAAAAAAAATAGAGATGAATTTCCATTTTTCAAATGCTTTATTTCCAATAAATGGATCTGCTCATGAAATCATTATTTATTCTTCATAAAAAGATTTTTAATGCAAAGGAATTTAAAATGTATAGGTATTTTAGGTCTTCTATTGTTACATCGAGACTGCGTTTAACAGTAAAATGAGGATTTTTGCAATTCATATTTTATATATTGTCGGATGGGAAGAATAAGGAGCTGATTCAGCGGAGCGCGTGAGAAGATAACAACTCAAAAAAGCACTTGAGAAGGTACTAACCTAGCTAAGAACGTGAAAGGGTGACAACTCAGTTGAGCGCGTAAGAAGGTGTCAATTCGCATGCTCAATTTTTTCATTGACTTTCGAGACACGCTGCAGAACTTCTCTGTCTGAAAAATCTCTGTCTGGTTTTTCTTCTGATTTAATAAGAGGGTCTTTATATGTCGATGAAAAAGTTGAGCATGCAAATTGGAACCTTCTTAAGCGATCAGCTGGGTTGGCACCTTTTTCACGTGCTCCGCTGAGTTAACACCTTCTCACACACTCCGCTGAGTTAGGACCTTATTCTTCCCACCCGACGCAATGATCGGTAAATAATTAATTAAAAGGGATGGATTCTTATATTAAATTTTGTTCTGAATTATCTTTAATAAATAAAGTAATATTTTAACATGCACAGTAAATCTTTTGAACGAATTCATATTTGATAATGCTTGAAATTCAGCACATAGTACGAAAATAAAAGCTTTAAAGTTATTTCATGGCAATAATCGCGAACATTCGCGATTCTCTTCCAGAAAAGCGATCCTACCAAAATGCGTTAAAACATATTTGAATGCTCACTTTTTCAAAATGTGTATAAAAATTTTCAGGACTAAGTATTGAAGTACAGCGTTCTTTGTAAATTCATTTATTTTAATTACTTATATTTTGTATTATCGATTTAAAACCAATTGTATATTATAGACGCGACTAATTATTCTATAAACTTTATAATTCTATAAACTTTAATCTCTTGCTTTGAATTATTTATGTTGCAGAAATATTTTGCTTTGAACTTTTATACACTTCATTGATACACGTAAATTGCACGTAACAGGTCTTATTCATTTTTTAATATCAGGTTATTATGCATTCAAAAATGTATAAGTAAACTCTTAATATTTTTTCGTTTATAATAAGCTATAATTAAAATTCTGTATTTAGATATCCTTGTCAAAGTAGTCAACTTTGAAGTAACTTTTACAATGTTATTTTTTATACAAAAATAATGAGTTTGAAGTTTGCATCGTTAGAGTGCAATGAAAAAATTATTTTTTTACATTTATTACACGGAAAAAAGACTGGACAATCCGGCGCGCCAACAGCGGTGTAGCAGTACCACTAGCAGTAGTGTGCAGCGGCTACTCTGTAAGTATAATTTCTTTTCGATTAATTATCTCGAAACTTTACACTCATCGAAATTGAATAAAAAATCATTTCCAATGTAAAATTTTACGCTCTTTCAATTGGTGTAAACCATTTTGTTCTAGCCTAAACCGTTTTCAAGATATAAGCAAATAAAACTTTGAAACTCTATTTTCGCATAGAACCTCTGGACCTAGGACGCTGCAAATTGGAAAATCGGTTTTTCGACCCCGATTTACCTAATAACCAAAATGCAGTCGTTTCTATTTCTATTTCCATTTCATTTGTGCTTTGTATCTTGTTACCCGGAAATTTCCGGGAAAGAATTATAAAGAAAAAGGTTAGTTACAATTAAAATGATCCTAAATCAGCGAATGCAATTCGGGAATCTCGTAGCTCGTCTAATCTAATGATCTGAATTGGGAAAACTTTGACATATTTTTATCTTTTACTATTGATAATCAAATTTAGAATTTAGAACACAGAATCGTAGAATATTGTACGAGAATAATTGTAGTTGAGGCCGCAGTCATATGAAATTCAAATTCCTATTGTCCAATACAATGATCTAACTTGTTGCTACTTTAAATAATCTGTAAATTTCAAGATCGATAAAAATTACGCAGCTCCGAGTCTGCATAAAAATCTCATGCATATATTTGTAGTTTGTATAAAGAGCTTTTTAAAATCGTGAAAAATCTAATAATAATAGTCTGCATCAGCGTATATACATTTAGCTGCGCGCTCAGAAGGAAGGCGAAAAAATCGATTAGCACTCGTGCTTTTGCGCGCAACACCCGATCATCCGTTAAGCTCTGCAGCTGCATCGAACAATAATAATCGTCGTGTGGCAGCGACGGCATGTAAAACAATATAATAACACAGGAAACGTTGTAGAAGAGAATTGCCGGTGCACGAGAGAAAGTAGAAACGCGTGGTGCAGTAGCAGCAGCAGCGGCGGCGACAGCGTTTAAACACTCGCTAGTCGGACACGGAAGTGTTAACTGCAGTTGGCCGATCCGATAGCATCTTTCTCTCGAGCTGCCTAGATGCCCTCCCCCTCCCGCACAAAGCAGCGAGACCCACCATCCCCCCCGTATACCGAATATAATCATAAACATAGATCGGAGGCAAAGTTTCTCTCCCACTTCTCTCTCTCGTCTCTCTCGATCTATATATGCATGTATGCATATATATATATATACATATGTATGTATGTTCAGGTGCCGCGTCGTAACAAGAATTAACAGTGTGTAGGGCCAATCGCGCGTCGATTTGGCTCACTTAGGCTAATTTATAAAGCCGGGCGTTGCGCGGGGCGTCGGGCCGAGTTAGCCCGGCGTTAATCTTGCGGAAGTTTCCAAAGGCGAGAGTGAGAGAGGGTTTCCCAAGCTTCCGGGGGAGGGAGGAGGAGGTAACCTCGCCTATTCCCCTGCGTTGCTGCTGCTGCTGCTGTTCCCTCCGGGTGCTTTCATGTATACACATCCACCCACACCCACACCCAGCGAAAGGTTCAACTATTCTTCGGACCCGAAAGCCTTGCGACTAGGTATGCACACAGGCTCGTCCGCTACTGCTCATACAAGCGCTCGCGCGCGCGTTCACGCTAATGCCGGCTAATTTATAACGCTTAAGCGAAACTTTGCACGCGCGAAAGAGTGTGTGAGCGAGAGAGAGAGAGAGAGAATGTGAGCTTGCAAGGTTAAAAAAAGAAACTACATTTAGCCGAGTTAACCCGCGTGCCAAGTGCCTTTATTTTTCCTGTCTCCGGGATAAATGAGTGTGCGCCCCGTTTCCGGCGCAGCTGACCGATCGTGTATTGATGATGTTCCCCGGCCCTGAGCTTCACCATCCTTTTCTCCTTTTTTTTAGCTATACTTTCTCCTCTTCGTTACAGGCGCTCGAACGAGGAAATTATTTATTTTTTGCGATCGCTCGCTTGGCTAAAGGCAATCTCGTGCGCGGAATTAAGGGAAAAATGACTCTTATACTTACAAATAAATCGCTTTCATAAATAGCCTAAGTTATTTTTATATTTAATATATTTGACGCGAAAGTAAAGTTTTGTGCAACTGCTCATATCATTAGCTAAATTTGTTTTTATTGGGTTTTGAAAATTAACTGGATTTTCACCTAGTTTTTTTCGATATGCCGTGCTCTAGCAAGTGGGGTTTCTACCAAGAACCTTAAAGATAAACTAGCTAGTTTTGAAAAAGCTGGGTAGAAACCCTACTGAATTTTCACGGAAGCGTTTGGATTAATAAGGTATGAATTTCATGAAATTTTATAAAGGAAACTTAGAATGTTAGTTATATTTTCAAATTAAAAACATATGGTACTCTGATATAAATATAATAAATAAATATTATACTCTAAAATAAATAACAGTACAATAAAATTAATTTAATTGTTACAGTGATTTATCTGACAATATTTATATATTAATTTTGCGGTTACTCTCTAAATTTAAAGCAGTGATAAATGATTTGCCTATACAAATAAAAAGTGATTCAATCATGCAACTCAAATATAACATGATTCAATTTAAGTTAATCGCTGCTCACTGCGAACTCAATATTGCATTAATAATAATAATAATAATAATAATAAT
>UELV01137298.1:0-15464 GCA_900490015.1 Megastigmus stigmatizans
TATATATATATGTGTGGGTCAAATCGTCATCGAAATCAGGTTAAATGTATAACTAGTACCACATTATATTCCATACACGAAAATTTATCGTTAATATAATATATATAGGCGAAGCGCGAGTGGCGCATAACCGAGATAGTGAAGTATCGTCGAGTGAAATTTCGCGCATCGTTATAGCGATGGAAAAAAAGCGGGGGACTATTGCAATGAGTACATACTAATGGCAAAATCACGTGTGTGTGTATATATATATATATATATAAGTATACTTACATTTTCATGGGGTCGACTTTGCCGAAGCCTACGGGCACCGTCACCAGTTTTCCCCGCATCTTCGCCAAGGCTATCAGAGTCTCCAGTTCGGCGAGTCTCTGGTCCGAGACGCGTTTCGGCCGACTGCAACAGAAAATTACACGCCCACGTCAATATACACCTTTCGCACTCTTTCTCTTATAACAAATACAAAATTACGCTTAATATTGAAATGACAGATATCGTTATACGTAAATTATATCCGCGGCTGTGTACAAAGGAACATCCCATCATCTAAGCTAAACTATCACACGGCAATGAATTATCACGCCGCGAAGCGTCCGCATCAAAGAATCTCGCGCCATCTCATCCCCAATCAATCATCGATCTCTGCGCAATTCACAGCTATAAGCAATTCATACGAGACGTTTTATATTCCCTTTTCTTTTTTTTTTGTTGCGCTGTCAAAAGACTCTCGGATGCGTATCATTCAAGGAAGGCGTGTGCGGATAGTCGCGAGACACGTGCATCGAATGCCCGCGCGGTTCACTATATATTTACAGCAGAAGCAGCTGTCTCTTATCGTCGATCCGCAACTCCAACGCGTTGCATGCAAGCGGGCTTGTGTCTCTGTATATGTATATGCATGATGAAACCGCGATCCTTAACGATAAACTTACGAATTTTATATATATATAAGCTAGCCGGAAAATCTGCGTTCAACGTATTTATATATTACGTTTGTATAATATGCGGTTCATTGAGGGATCACGTGATCGAGCGGATATATGTACGCGATAACGCGGCTTTGGCACACTTGCGTAAAATACAAAAAAAAAAAGGAAAAACTGCTGCTCTAGATTATATATAATGCAGTGGTGTGTAGGATCGGCTATTAGACACGGAGAGAGAGAGAGAGAGAAATGCAGTTGCGTCGGTCGAACTGCGCGTTCCCCGATGATTTAGCATATTTCGCATGACTTTGGATCTCCTCGCCGTTGCATCACCTCGCAAAGAGACTCTCTGCCGCTGTTGCACTACTTAAACCGCTGTATGCTAAATGTCTGTATGGACGTGCAGTAGAGCGGTCTGAGTAAGTATATATATATATGTATATACATATAAGAGGTGGACGAACGCCAAGCTATGCGTTTTCGCGCGAGACTCAATCGTATCCCTCGTTTGCGTCAGTTTTCTTCGAAACCTTATGCGCCTGCATATAATGCTTGTAACTGCAGGCTTCTGTTTTTTTTTTTTTTGTTCTTTCTTTTAATCGATGGATGCTATGTGCGGGTGCGCGGAAACGCGTATGATTTTTCATTAGCGATTTAACGCTTCCCACGTCGCACCTTGTATTACGGGTCTTTATTTTCATATGTAATACGCGCGGTATGGCGTGGCCTGCACTATTAACAAGCCGCGCGGGGTAAAATGCCTTTTCTTTTACGATACCTCGTACGCTCGTATTTTCTTTTCCTCGGTTTTCTTTTTAATGGATGATCCATTACTTATTACCAGAGTATTGAATAATTAATGGGGAAAAATTCTTTATGCGGCAATTTAGCATTTTCGAATACATGAAGCGCGGAATCGAGTTGACTGTGTGTATATCCTCCATTAAACACTGTAAATCATCGTATATAATATTTATCGACAAAAAAAACCGAATCCAAACGAAACTGTTAATATTTATAAAGAAAAAACGATTCAATGCTCCATTAACGATGTATCCGAGCTATAATCATGAACGGCTTATAATAAAGACCACACCCCCGGTACGTATGCAACTGCGCACGATTCGCAATCACGCGTCTCTCGCGTAAATCTACAGACACACATATTATTTATCCGAGATAAAGAAATTGACTATACGCGGGTCGGTCGGCCGCGCGTAAATCTAACCTTTGTCCTCTATACACTCGGGTCGTTTCGTTTCGTCCGCGAGATGTACAACCGAACCAAAACAATGCCTCGATAATATAATACGCTTAATAATCGAGGAGTCTGCGTATTTGCGTAGAGATGAGAGGATGATGACGCGAGCGTCTTTATACGCCAAAGGGTGTGTGTATGTGTATTATTATAGGGAACAAATTGCCAGATACAATGACTCGCCTCTCTCTCTCTCTCTACGTCTTGTGACAAATGGCCGGGGGTGGCTTCTTGTAACATAAAGGGGATGAGAGAGAGATATAACTCGGTCGGAACTGCTGCTGCTGCTGCTGCTGCCCCCCGAGGTAATCCGACATACACCCAAGTTTCGGATTTATCGCGCGGCTATAAGAGAGTTGACCGAAAACAAAAAACTACTATACGTCCCGCGGCCGTCTATACTTCATATTTTCTTTGCTCACCTCTATTTGTGAATTAAAAAACTTGAGATACTACAGTTCCGGGTTAAAAGTACTGTACATACATAGATATACGGTTGTCGACGGGCTCGCGCTCATTAATACATCCATAAAATAATGGAAGGGCGCGTGAGAAATGAAGCTGCGGGCCGCACACATCTCTGTTTAAGCGCGATGAGAAAAAGCGAGAGTAGAAGCGCGTATAATCGAAACAAGTAGCAAAGTGTGAGCCTGAAAAGTGCTTGGTTAAGCTTAAATAAAAAATAAAATAAAAAAATCGAAGACAAGTAGGTAGCTAGTGTATAACGCATCGCAACGATAAGATTTGATCAAACGCGATAAAAAAAAAAAAAACATTTTTCGATCTATATAATAAAAAAATTTCAGATTCTAGATTCGCGCGCAAACTGCATCGAGCGTTAACCGATCTCGGTGAATAAAAATCCAATGAAAACTCACATGAGTGTTGCCGATGGTCTGGCCTCGGTGACCTGGACGAGCAGGACGACGAGGACGAGTAATGCGCTGAGGACAGCTGCGCTCGCTACGTATCGGCTCATTTTCCAATTCTTGCTGCTGCTGCTGCTGCTGCTGCTGCTGCTGGTGATCCGATCGCTCGACAATCGGTTATTGCTCGCGCAATCGGATATAACCAACGGCTCGACCTTATCCAAATCCAGCTGTATAACGGAGGCTTATTGGACACGCTGCAACACGTGTCTCGTAATCAAGCAAAACTGCACACTGTATATTATTCAAAACACAACACACAGAATTGAATTTGCACAAGCCCGTGTATATATATATGTATATACCAATATCAAGATATACAATTGTAACCGCGAGAGAGGAACAAGAGTGAGTAAGCGTGCGAGTCGCGTGTCAATATCTCTCGTCGGGGGCAGCTCGAGCTGTAGTCATGCTTGTTGGCTGACTATCGAGGCATATATACTCTCTCGCGGGGCGCCTCTCTCGTGTGTGTCTATATATGTGTGTGTGTGATGCTGCCGCCACCGCTGCTGCTGCGGCTCGCGCCTCTCTTTGCGCGCCGCTGACGCCCCACTCTCTCCGCTGCTGCTGCTGCTGCTGCTGCTCGTCACGGCTACGCGTTGCCCCCGCGTCTCTCTCCTCTCCACGAGTGCTCGCGTGTACAGCCTAGCGATATCCTCCCTCACCTTCTTTCTTTCGCTTCTCTGCCTTCTTCTTCTTCTGCTTCTTACTCGCGTACGCAGCGGACACTCCTATATACTTGACTCCTACTACCTTTTTGGTGCGTTTTTTCGAGTGCACCAGCCGCGGCCGCCGGGCTGACGCGAGGATCACTGCCTCTGTGGCTGTCGAGCGGAGAGGAGCGCGCGGCTTTTGCGGAGGGTGTCGATTTTGGATTATATGTGGATCTTGGATCTTTTTTTCGCCTGGGATTATAGGATTGGTTTGAGGGGCATCGAAAATTATACTTAATACTAATTTTTGTCTACCACGTGTTCGCGCGTGTTATCTGATTATTCGCGTTTCGTATAAAAGTAGATATTTTTTGGGGGGGGGAGATTAAGGGAGATTCTGTTTTTATACATTGTTCGATATCGAATTGGAGCGAGATTTTTTCAATTCTGCAACTATAATAGGAATATCAATAATTATTTTTATGCAGTCGTAAGTAGTGAAAGTGAAATTTCAACTAGTATTTATTTTAATTTTTTTTAATTCAAGTAAAATAACGGATAATTACTACAATTTAATCATTCAAAATCGCTGTACGTTTATTAATTATCAAATGTTAGATTAAGTGATTGTTGATTTGTTCTTTTGTAATTTCGTATAAAGAAATTTATCCATATAATGTAATTGAAATAAATAAATACTTATAGATACCTATATACGTTTTTTCAACTTCACAAAGATGAATTAACCTCGAATGCTTGTTTAAACTTTTTATTCTGTAAAATTAACTCGACATATCTTATAATGTAAAAAAGTACAAGTATAGCTCAAAAATATTAACGGATTTCTTTAAATGCGTGAAATGTCGATTCAACGCAATAATTTACTCGTGATTGCTCATGAAAAGGTACATGTTAATTGAATGTTTGTTCTGGATTTTCTTTTCCAATAATACAGTACACATTGAAAATATCAATGAACTCTGATTCAGTAAAATAAGAAAAAGTCACATCGCGCAATACTTTTAACGAGGTTCGCATTCTATGAACGATTCGAAAAAGAATACAACTCCGATCTGCAAAACCCATTGAACTGATCGGTTACAAATCCGTTGTATGCTTTTGCTAGCTCAATAACCAAAAATCATTCTGCGTAGATTTTGATCTATTGTACGATAAAAGTATTGAAACACGATGAAAGTGACAAAAATATGCTTCACGTCCATTGAATAAGTGAGTATGCTTACATTGTATTTCCTGACGTAGATTCAATTTGTCAAACATTTTGAATGCGGACTGAAACTTTTTTTATTTTATCTCGATTTCTTTAATGAAATTGATACGAATGTTTTTATAAATCTTGAAAGTAACATTAATCGTTTTGTTAGATAAAGGAGAATCATGTTTGTAAAACTAATTAAATCTTTTATTGGCAGTTACTTAATTGTTTATTAAAGATTTCATTTTTTTTTTTCTTAAATTGCATTATATAATGAAATACTGTATTGAATTTTCAACAAAATTTCTTAGCGCATATTCATAGCAGTTGAGGAATAAGAGCAACACGATGTATCACATAGTTTCATTTATAACTTAAACACTTACAATCAGATAAACACGTAAACTAAGAATTACCTATAAATAGAGTCGAGTGTAATAAAACCATTTTTTCTCGAATATTTTTCACTGCTTTGATTGATTAGTAGACATGATAGTACAATTTTCTCATCCAACCGATTCTATTTATAAACGAAACAACTCACATTAAGATTATCACGTGAAATAAGATTTTATGCCTATACACAATCGAACCAAACCATAAAGGCCAATCTCTTTTTACAAAATATGTTTCGCCGATTACACTCGACTGATAATCTGAATTTCAGATTCAACAAATTCCATTTATGATTCCCGAGACGGTGTACATCGCCTGCAGAACACCCAATGTGTTCTTTTATCGAATCTTATACCATTTTATACCTGGAAACAAACGATTAACGCAATTTTCGAGTAACGAGTTTTGCTCGATCGTATCGTATTAAAAGTACTAATCTTGCAAGTATCTTTAATCCGGTTTCTGCTGCATTGTCGAGTTTTCCTAGTGGATCCGATAAGCGCAGAAGAAATTAATTTGAAAAAAAAAGTCTAGAGCTACTTTGATCAGCTCTAATTAAACGCAGCGGAGCGCAATAACAATATTTACAAAAATAATTCAGAAAAAAAGCTTGTTCCTCCATCGTCTGAAGTCGATAAACATTGTCAGATAATGCGTTTTTTTATTTCAATAATAATAATTCAGCTGCGGTGGTATGTGTATCGTTTTCGAAAGAAACCCAAATAAAATAATGATATAACGCGACGATATGGCATTTATACTTTTTACGCACTTTACAATATCTCACTGATATCCGGAAAAACGTGTTGTCGCATATCAGGTCGTTCTAATTATTTCCAGACTCGTCCAGTTATCGCCGATATCTCATCGCGCTACTATAGAAAAGTTCGAATGAAAATTCGAAAACTCAACAAGCCCAATATCATTAAAAAACAAAGTGCAGAGAGGGGTTATAGTCGAATCGGTTTCCGGCGCGTAATACAGGAGAAAACCATTATGAAAGTCACTATCTTATTTACCCTAGTAGTCGTCGTTGTCGCGGCGTCGAGTATATATGTATATATAGGGGTAAAGCTTAAAAGCAACACGATTATCGATGGGGGAGCAGAAGCAGCAGCAACAGCAGCTGATCGCGAATGCAAATTGATAAGAGATATAAGAGGGAGTCCACTACTTTTGCCTCGTCGTCGTCGTGTCGCGGAATCCGGATATTACGTCAGTGACTATATGTCGACCCACGCACTCATGACACAGTGTATAATACACATATGTGCGCGTATAGAAGTGGCTCTCGTATAACCTCTAATTGCCGTATGGGAGAAAATCTCCCGTTCGTGCAGTGATGATGACACTTTCTTCATTTTTTTTCTTCCTTTTGAAAAATATCCGCCGTCTTGGAAGGTTGTACTTAGTCGCTTTTTTGGAGACGCACGATTGCATTGACTTGCCGCGCGCTTTTATCGTCCCCCCCTTTATTCATTCCGCGTTTCATCAATTAGAGTTGTGCACGCTAATCGACCAATTACGATATCGACGTGTGTTCGTTCCCCTGTACAACAATTTTATTTACTCAATTTATGTATTATTGATACGAGAATTGTATATATACTTGGAATATTCCCTATCTCGCTTATTGAATTAAACTGCACTTTAATGGCAATGTAAATATTGAGACGTAGAAGCTTTTATCTCGTATTGCGCACCGCTGCTCTGAAAAATAAAAGCCTCGCGAGTGAAAGCAAAGTCTAAACTGTAACCCTGAAATCCGCTCAAAAACGGATATAACCCATTTTTTTTTTTTTTTTTCAAGTGCAGCAAAAAAAAAGAAGCCAGGTGCCCACGTCATACAAAATTCCGACTCGCGTGCGCTCATTGCAGCACGTATACACACCTCGGGGTCTTTCGCGCGAGACGTCGTGCTATATTTTTAGCCTCTCTATTAACGGTTACATCAGTGTAACCTTTTTCTCTCCTCACCTTCGCCGCCGACGGCACCGCATCGAGCGACAAAAAATGACTCTGCCGAAAAATTGCGCTCGCGCGCACAATGGCTTTTCCGTTCCTCTCTTTCTTGGGCCGAGTTATTAATCATACGCTATGGCATCCGCTCGTTATCATCAATTCGAAGATGCTACCGATTATATTCGATTCGTGCCTGTGCGTATCACCAGGACCTTGACGCTTACTTGTAAAGTACTTATTTGGGGATTTTCGTGCGCGTGGGCAACTCCGAAACAAAAACGTTTCTATATACATGTATAAAACAAAGCGTCCAATCATCGCTCGTATATCGATAAAATTCGCCGCGAATACAATAATTCCGGCCCATTCTTTTTTCCTCCTTCGATTTGGAGCTAATTAATTCGATAGACCGTGGTTGCGCAATCGATTAAGGATTGAACGAAATACCGATTGTCATTTGAGAAATGTGTGCCGCTTCAGCCGCGGACAATCGCATTAATTATGCGTGTGTTATTGTAATGCTGCGAATGGAATTCGATTGGTCCGACGAGATGAAAATTTCTCGATAATTTAGGTGCTTTCGGTTCGTCTAAAATTTTACATTATTTCAACAGCCCATTGAGAGAGGAGATGTGCAGTATTTCGACAACTGCCGATGACGCCAATAAGAGAAGATTTTACTCGGAAACGTGTGCGCTATAAAAATTCTGAATATAAATCAATTTATTTCGAGTGTTTGAATACAAAGATGAGTAAACGCATAAAATGTTTCTTTTGCAAGTCCACGTAATAGAGAAAGGAATGGAAAAGTAGCAAAAAGTGTGTCAGATTTGTACGTATACAGAGGCAAATGAATAGGCCGCGTGTATAGAACGCGTTCGCTGTACTCATCTTTAATGATGGATAAGTGAAAATTTTCCTTATATAATAATATATTAGTCACTTGCATTAACTACTATTCTCCTCTGACGTAAAACTTTTCATTCATAATAATAAAAACGGTATTTTATACTCGAATATAAGATTTACCCAACGCATTTCTCCGTATACTAAATTAAAACGATGATGCGAGAAAAAATAGGTAGCGCACCGATCTAGAAATAGAACATCGATCATTATTAATCTTAAGTATTATTATAGAATAACGAACTTGTCACACATTTTGTACCAAGAAGCGCATCGACAAGAATCCACTTTTAACCGACAAAACAATTTATACAGGTAGCTCGAGTGAAAAGAATCTTATCCGACTGCACAATTGTAGAAAACAACGTAACTAAATTACATTCGGCAAACATCTCGCGAAGGTCCAATATAATCCACTCGATTTCATTGGGCATTCGAGCAAAAGTCCCAGACACCTCGAATAAAGAAACAGAAAAGAATCTTGCGCTCGGCCCGTCGGCTTTTTCGTCATCCTCGACGAATCCGCGCTTGCCGCCAAGGGTCAAAGTACCCGCTCTCTCGCGAATTCGCCGAGTCACCGCACGCAACGCAAAAAGAAGGAAAGTTATATATTGGTAAAGTATACGAGGCGAACCACTAGACTGCGAGAGAAAGATAGAAGTTCGCTGGGGGTTCACTCGTCTTTCTCTCCTTCGCTATACGCATCGCGCACACGTATATAGACACTCGAGAGATCCTCTTATCGTCGGTCGGCGATTATACATCGCGTCGCTAAAACTGGCTCAAGCGCCGCGCTATACCGACTTCTTGCATAATCTGACTATATACGTGACGTCTCGTGCGACGTGTACAACAAGTCGAGACAAGAGTAGAGCGCGCGGTTATTTCCACGAAAAAATCACTCTCTCCCGAAATTGGCATCGACGGTCGCGCGCGGCGTCGGCCGGAAGGACGAATTCCAGCACGGCGAGGCTCATTGGAATAGCGGAGCGATGACGAAGGCGCGAGCGCGCGCGCAAGAGAGAGGATTCCCTCAATGAAAGGGCTGACCGTTCAGAGAGAGAGAGAGAGAGAGAGAGAGAGGGAGAGGGAGATTCTTACGCTAAGCTCTCCGTAGTAGTGCAGCAGCTATAATAGCGGCGTGTAAGAACCTGCGGCGGTGGCTTATACCTGCGCGAGTATTAGTCATCGGGAACACCGTTGCCTCCGCCTCTTATACATTACTTTCTATCTCTCGAGTTTTACACACACACATACAGACACTCATACATCGTAACTATACGTGCACAAGATGCCTGCGAAATTCTTCTTTTTATTCGTCTCGCGGCCGACGCGATGACGCGCGAGAGAGCGAAAGACACTGCGCGTAGGTCGTCGGCTTGTTAAACGCGTTTAGACGGGGGGTGAAGGATATGTAGATAGGAAATTGCACCGAAT
Organism: Megastigmus stigmatizans; assembly: GCA_900490015.1. Lineage (NCBI taxonomy): Eukaryota > Metazoa > Arthropoda > Insecta > Hymenoptera > Megastigmidae > Megastigmus > Megastigmus stigmatizans. The sequence continues at coordinate 9,684 of UELV01137298.1, forward strand.
GTTTCGATGGTTCGGAAAAAGACGTTGCGATTGATGGATTTTATATGGATTGGTGGTGGACGTGGGTTTTCGCAGTTGATTATTGGGCAATAATAGCTTATGAATTTGAATCGTTCTATTAAGTCGTTGTATTATTTGATGCTGTATTGTTTTCAGGTTTTAGGCATAAAGTTCAGCTGTTATCCGTCAACTGGACGACGCGAATAGGTTTGTGCGCATGGAAATTCATTGCTGCGTTTGGTTTAGATCGTCCAAGGACAACGAATAATCGGAAAGAATGTAGAAAAACAATATTTGTATGCGAGTACTCGAACCTTGACTACTTAAACGGAACATTTTCAAATCGTTTATCCATCAATATTATATTTGTTTAATCAATACCAATTGTTATACTTGACTATAATATTTTAGCTTATTAGATTTATAAAAAAAAAAGGAAGAATTCAATTTGTAATAAAGCAAATTTTATCGTGGGAAGAGCCCCTCTTAATGCATAAGAACAGTTATTTGTCACTAAAGGATTATCCGCGCCTCGAGTTCAATCCGTCCCACGCGTAAAGTCAATTTTGCCGAGTGAAGATTTTTACATATTTTCTTTTAGGAAAATACTAAAGAGGCGTCTAGGTCGAAAGTGTAATTTTTCTTTGCGTCCGTAAACCATTATGACGAAAATGCGCAGTTACGTAAGCCCCGTGAATCGTCACTTTTCTTTACAGAAAACTCGAATCCGCGTATACGATATTTACACATATGCGTATATCAATGGGCATATCACATATAATAACGGATAAGACAAACAACACTCGAGCATGCGGGAAATTAAGCGATTATGTCAATTTACTTGCTATTCGAGTGTATACAGTTGTACAATCGATTGGCATTAAACGTATATATCCTCAAATATTTACACAACTTGTTCGTACGAATTTTTACACGCGCCATTGTGACGCGATGACTTTTGCGTTCGACTACTTATCGGCTGATTGATGGGTCTAAAGGTGTACAATTCGACGCTCTTTCTGTTTAATAAGCGTAAAATGCTAATTTTTCGTTCGTTCATTATAGAAGTTGAGGATAGATAAAATTGTCTGTTAAATTATTTATTTTTTCCATTGAACACAGATGGCGAAATAATTTTAGTTAACGATGGAATATTTGGTGTCACTATAGAGTATTGAATTAGTCGTTACTTTTATTTCTGGAAAAAAATCTTGTAATACTAGATTGTGAGCAAATGTCGAGAGGAATCAGGTCAAATTGCTCTGTATTGAGGTACAAAATAACCCGACGATCTTGCTATAAAAATTAAGGTGATACGCGTGCCCTTATGAATATTTATGACGCCAACGTGTTTATTTTTATATCGTGCTGGAAATATAGTGATATTAGGCGTATTCCACATCCTCCCACGATTACCAATTTTCGCGGTAATTTTTGTAGGAAATTTTCTTGCCCTATCCCGTTACAAAAGATCGCGAATTTAGTATGACAATTGCAACGACACGATAATGTATTTCATCATGGTTCACCGGGACCATTTATCGAATTTTCATTATTCTCGCCCGATAAATCACGAAAACAAAAAATCGCGTCGTTACAGTTACCTGGAAACACGATAATAATAATTAATGATATAAATCAATCGGCGATTTGAAACGCGAGGTAAAACAATTACATCCGCAAAAGGTTGTTAAACCAAATCAGAATTGCAGAGCCGGTTGCAATATCCGATAATACATCCAATATATAACGCTGGGCGCTTTATTTACTCGTTCTCCTTTTTTAATATGAATATACACGTCGACATGCCGCCGATTCTGATCGAATATAAGCCATACACGCCGAATCAACAATGACAGATTGCCGTACTTCCGCAATGCATGTGATATACACGGCCGCGAGGCCAAGTACAAATTGTGTACAAATCCGATAAAAGTGGAACGCGCCGCGTGCACATATTACACGAGATTAACCGATCGCTAAAGTATTACGCGGGACCGCAATTATATCGATATACATTATCACGTTCGACTAATCGCACCTAAACGGCGCACAAACACCTTTTCTTACGTATATAACTGTAGTGAATGACGCAGAGGAAAGAATGCGGGGAATGTCACACTCGCGAATCGTCACGAGCCGATACGATAAAGATCGGCCGATATGTATTTCAAGTGGTCCTTTTATCGATTTTATTGACACATTGTCTACTGCGCGCGAAAAATGCGAGGCTTGTATGAACGGATGACTTTTTGGTACTTAACGTGGTGTGACCTAGTCTAACTTATAGGAATGCCTCTCTCTCTCTCTCTCTCTCTCTCTCTCTCTCTCTCTCTCTCTCTCTCTCACGTCAACGGTATTTCCCGGTAATTTTCTATCGTTATAATCGAATCGCTAATCCATAAAGGTCCGCGATTTTTCAGCTGGAGAGAAAAGCACCTGGTAATATAGATGACAGATTGGCCGGTCTAATCCAGCCCATCTGTCGTCCATCATGCACATATATACTATATCGAGATCCCAAAAGTCCATAACCATCCCTCGTAAGAGTAGGTTACATCACGCGCACTTGCCTCTTATCGTCGCGCGAAATGTTTTTTCTTTCTCGCCAAAAGAGATTTTATACACGCTCGTCCCCGTCCGATATGGTTTCGCGATATACGCGCCGATTTACCAGCATAGCGGCGAAAAAGGAGGGCGAAATTTCGATAAAATTGGCGCGCGAACGGAAACGAGAGGAGAAAGAGAGTAGGGGAGAGTAAGGCGGTATGGGTATAAAAAAGTTCAACGTATTTATTTTTTATACGGACTAAAATATAGAAAACAGTTGTATTAGATTCTAAAATGATCTAAGTATGAAATTCAAATACGTTGAAGCATGGAAAATTACTTTTTTTTTGTAAAATAACAATATTAGCAAGTACTTCTAAATACCCATACCGCCTCACACGTGAGGCGGTATGGGTTTTGCTGTGAGGCGAGATGGGTAAGTGTAAAATGCATATACAGATGTACACAATACAAAATTTCATTTTTTATTACTTACTTATTACTTTTATTATTTTTTATTATTTATTTATTACTTTTATTTATTACAATTGTTAAAAAAGATGAATAAAAGGGAAATAAAAACAAAATATGTAATTTTTCGAAATTTATTGAGTAAAATAATTAATTTTTAACAGTACAATAAAGACAATATTTTAATTATTTATTAATAGTATTTACGATAAAACAATAACATTGTATCTCATACGTAACCTACAATTACAGAAACTCGCACCCGCAGTATACGCGCACCCATTCGCCCCACTGCGTACTTTTTTAAAAACTCTTTATTTTTTATTATAAATCAATTATAAACAAAAAGAAATGATGCATGAGAATTGAAGTTTAAGGTTTATTAATTTGAATTGAATCATCAAAAATGATCAAAAAACTTATATAAATAGTTTAATTGTTAGATGAAATTTAGCTAAACTACACAATTCGCAAGGCTATAACTAAATACATTTTTAGAATTTTTTTCTAGCGATTACCACCAAATTTTCTGCCACCATTTTATTTATTATTATTCCAGGCAACAATAGAAAAATAATTGTACCCATACAGTTAGCGGCACATTTCTACACAAACCCATACCGCCTCACAGAGAGAGAGAGAGAGAGAGAGAGAGAGAGAGAGAGAGAGAGAGATAAAGGGGAAAACAAGTTGCCACCTGTTGCGAGCGCCGACGAGACTGACGCCTTCTCTCTCTCTTCTTCCTCTCTGTAATACTCTTGTGCACACACACACACACACACACACACACACGCACATGGTATACCCGTGTAATCGCGGCCTGTCGCGCGAGAGCTTCGCTCTTTCTTTTTTATTCGAGCATCGCCGAGCATCACGGTATCCGACGATAAACTTATACATGTATATACGATGTAGTTAGGAGAGCCGTACTTAGACGCTCGGTTTATTAGATCGCTCCCGGCCTATAGAAAAACGAGCTTTTTCGTCTCGGTCCGATGGAATATATTCTTTCTGGGTCATGTGGAATTTGACTAGCGATATACATATAAAAATAAATGATACCATGCTTCGTAAGAATCAAGCAGATATAGATTCTTCTTGAGTGAAATGTATAATTATGAAGCTATTACTTCACATTAGAGCTACATAATCTTGCCTTTTTTCTTTGTACTCGCGACTCGCACGACAACTCGTCCGAGTTATTTTCGTTATATATACCGCATATAAGTAATTATATATATAAGTAATTCTACGCTTATCTGTCATCTAAAGACTTGTTTAAAGTACAAATTTTATAATATATGTACAAGAAAATTGGAATTGTCGATGAGTCGCGATGAACGCGCAAATAACAAGAGGCTCTCTGTGCACTGAATATATGTACAAGCGAAAACAATGAGTTTCGATATTGTCTCGGATTACGAAATAAGATGATCGTTCGACGTCGAGCGCGTCAAGCGAAATCCCGTTAAATTATCGAAAACCGAAATTTCGCACAAATACACTTCTACTGTAACGTCGACTCTGTTAAAACTCACGGCTAATATATCATCGCGCGTAATGGTCCAAGTTCACGAGAGTATATACGCGAACCCGGACATATTCTAACGAATGCAACAAATGTAAATCGCGCGTGCGAATCGAATAATGCATGCGGATTTCGAAGCCCCGCGTATGTCGCGTAACACGTGTAAGTGAAATATGTCAAAGGTATAAATAGAGTAATTGCGAAAGAGGATCGCGTCTGCCCCCGCTGAATATATTCGTTTTTTTTTTCGTTCGCAAGATTTTAAAATCAATGTTTATTGAATCAATGACTGTCGCTTTATTTTTAGAATTTGTATATATATATATATATATATATATCCATACACGAAAAATCGAAACGCCGAAGTGTATATCGGCGACCTTGATCCGAGGCCTCCGTCTCTGCAGATACCTTTATTATTACCTTATTATTCAGATCTGGAAAAATTACAATATAATGCTAATGTATTTCATTGTGCCACATGTCTATATACATGTTAAAACATAATAGATAGTTTGGGAAAAGCCGAATGCTGCATTTTTGGGGAGTTTGCACATAAATTTAGTTGGATCAAAGGTAATGATCGAGTGATTCATTTTATCGATATACTCAATAGATTTGTATCTAGAGATCTATCGCTTTTAGTAGTTCGGTGCAGTACAGGTGATTTGTCACTAATCGATTAACAGCTTATTGCGCAATTACGCTTACTTATATATCAGGAAATTGCATATACATATTTTCAAACTTCAATTTCACAAAGAATTTCATTCCATATACATAAGAAAGAAAATGTCGCACAACCAAGTCTTGAATGCACCTTCATCTCAACGCCTCTATCCCTAAAAAATAATAAAATATACATTTCCTACACAAAATTACATTTTCCATAACAAACTATCGAATCACAGAAAAAGCATATCGTAGCAAATTCTACGTTGATTCTTCTTTGCGCGCTCGCTCTCGTCTTTTTCTCGCTCGCACAATACACACACCAAATGACGCGTATCATCGTGCATACGCGAGCAAAAAGAAATTTCGACGGTCCGATAATAACGAAATCTTATCGCAACATATAGACACACATTGACACTATGCCATGCATAATGTACATGCATGTATAGCGTGTGCGTGTATGTGTGTATTATATATATACGGCGTCAGCAGTGGCTGGCAAATTAAGTTGCGCCTTTTATCAAACAGCTCATTTGCAACTCTCTTCGCATACTATA
>UELV01137299.1:0-34459 GCA_900490015.1 Megastigmus stigmatizans
TCTCTCTCTCTCTCTCTTTCTCTCTATCTTTTATGTCCTCTCACCCTCTCGTACCTATGATGTCGGTTCCCGGAGGAGCAGTTGGTTGTGGAATATCATTCGCAGCTTTCCTTCGGGTTGTTGGAGAATACAGCAGAATACGATAATCCAGGGAATTTTTCGCGTTTTACTTTGCACGACTCATGACTTTTGATCTTGGAGCTGTTGGATCACGGGAACAAAACGAGCAGAAGTATGACTGCGGTTTTGCCGCGAGCTTTGTACATCGTGGACAACCGTTTTGGGATTATCCGCTGTCGTCTCTTTTTGTACTCCTTATTCGAGGAAAGCATGTTTTAGGATGGTTTCAATTCAAACGGAGATATTTGTAAGGATAATCGTCTACAGTTAACTTAATATTAGTCTTGATCTTCAAATTTTATAATTGATTTGCTGAAGATTAGTAGCTTTTTGCGCTGTCAAGAACTATTTTCAATTTGTATTTTATAGAATGTTAAATAAAAGTATACTTTTTTCGATTATAATTATTTTCAAGGTTAGAATTTTCAGCTTGGAATTTTCAGTTTGAAATTTTCACTAGGAATTTATGCATATTTTTCTCATTTAATTAATTAAAAACTATATTTAGAATTTACAAGTATATCACAAAGTAGAAAAGATTCTTATATTATTTTCAAAATAAGTAGATTAAACGTAATTTTTAATTTAAAATTTTTTTTAATTACTGCATGTAAGTAGACTAACGTTTTCCACAGCTTTAATTAATGAAAAGAAAATTTCTTTTGTCAGAGGTAGTCATTAATAGATCATTTTTATTAATTAGATGAGGAAATCTATATACTGACTCATTTAATTAAAGCAAACCACCATATATAATAAAATATATTAATAAAATTTTCCATCAACGATCGAGTTTCTTGAAGTTTGAAAACTATTTTTCGTAAATATTTGAAAAAGATCCCTGCATTATTCTATCTCAACTTTGTACACAATCGTTAAATGATTAAACCCAATCAAAAACGGATTGCAGAAAAAATTCAATAGACTGTGGTGGCGAATGTAACTTTGCGAAAAGAATTCGATTTCCATAACTTCCCAGTCACTAACCAACTAACAGAGATTAAAGATCCGACAATTCGCGACTTCGTGGAGGCCTCGGCTCTAAATTACGAGTGGCGCTCAGCCGAAATAAATCGCTTTCGAGCAGCGGCGGAACTTGAACTTCTAATTCTGTCGCAGTGGATTTATCAACCGGCATTTGAAATTTCGATGAGATACGAATTAATAGATTGACTGTCCATGATAAAGTTTTTGGACTCGCATTATAGCAATAGTCATGAAATAACAAGATAACTTATTCCGTTGGCAAGAATAAGAAGAGAAGGAAGTAGATGAGCATTGCAAAGAAATGAACGATCCACCTGAAAATTGCAATCTGTTCCTTTCCCAAGATACTAGAGAAAAAGTAAACCCTTTCATTTTCCCAGAACAGGCGAAAATCGCGTAAAAAGAAATACCAAGCTCAATTTGTGCTAGACAATGTGAACAGCCCAAGCGAAGAAACTAAACTTGGAAAATTGAAAGAAATTTTGTAGTTGCGAAACTAATATCCACAATGGAGCGCATCTGTACTTTCATTCCGATTGCTCGATGAATTTTTTATCCACAACGTCTTAGGGCTAACGGACGATCGAGAAAAAATGGGAAAAGAAAAAGAAATTCAACGATCGTGACTGGGGCTGGATCTATTTTTCTAAAATATTCAGGAGGGACGTGCCTGCGGTCAATCGAAAATGGAGCTGGAGAGTGTGATCAGTTGCTGGTTTAATGTTGCATCGAGGTCACGAGTGTGGATTACTTATTCAAGGCTCGATTTTCGGGAGGTTTATAGTTTTCAAACCATTCAATGTCTTTTGGAGCTGTTGCATTTATTATGCAGGTGTTTTCTCGGAGTTTTGCCATTATGTCTCTGCACTGAACTTTCGGTGGGATTGTTAAATTAAGCTAGTTGAATTTGGTCAAAATTTGCTTGATAATATGATAAAGTATATTACATGTGTAAAAGGACTGGTTTACAAGAACACTCATTTTGGTGATTACAAATTGAATAATTTAATGATCATAATGGACTGGATAATGTAACTGTATATTCTTGATTGCCAATCTGATCTATCAAGCAAAATTCATTGTTTATACTCTATACCAAACACTATATGTATAGTAACATAACATATGTCCTACAAATAACGAATATTTCTCTGGCAGAGAAAAGTTTTCATTTTTAATTATTTTAAATCGGGTGAGTTTCACACCAAACGCAACCCGAAACTTGACACACTTAAAATCGCATCATTCATGTCTTCCCCACACGCGCATTCATGCACTTGAAAGGGGAAAAAAACAAGAGCGCAGGAACACATTCACACCACCACCTAAACGACACAAAGAATTGAAAGAAGAAGCAAAAAGTGCACAGGGAGCGTTTAAAGCGCATAGCGTTTTTCTCTCGCTGTTCCTGTGAGGAGGGAGGGAGACGGAGGGGGGAGGGACGGGAACTTCACGTATGTATACACGTGCCATTTTCGAATTCGCGTAACAAAGACTTGAAAAGCTATGTTTCTTTTTGTCTTTCGGTTTCTGTGTGTGTGTGTCGCAGTGGCACAGAGGCGCGCGTACATGTGCCAGTCCTGCATTATGCAGCGCAACCTGCGCGGATGTATTGTGCGGGAGGCGCATGGTAAAAAGTACGTTGCTAGAGTCTCGTTAGTTTTGTCGAAGGAGGTCGCGAGCTTCTTCTTTATCTCTCTTATTCTGCTTTTGCTCTCTCCTAAAGGAAGCTTTGGCATATAGTGAATAAAAAAGGTTTCGAAAGAAAGTTACAGATGCCGGTTTTGAACGTCGGGAACTCGATATATGTGCTATATTTTGAAACGGTATTTAGAACTTGTCCACGAGCGGGAAGTTATTTGTTTTGAATTTGACCAAAACAGTAATGAAATTTGAACTATTAACGTTGTAAAAAAAAGTGCTAAATTTTCTTTGTGTATGCTAATTTTGTTTATTTATTCACAGTAGACGATCTCGATTAATATATCTCAAATCATAAAGAAGATCTTCTGCCCCAGCGATAAAATTTACGGAAGATATCAAATATCGTGTATGCAGGTCGATAAAACAGAAAAGTACTTGGCTTGTAAAGCCGCGTGCAAAAAGACTCGTTAGAGTCAGCGTGGAGGTGGAAAAAGGTTACGAGCTGTGCTCCCTCTTCTTCTTCCTTCGCTCTTCTTTCTTGCCATCTTTTTCCTTTCGGAATCTCGGTTCGATCGGCTGTGCCGTGTCACGTGTGCGACAGTTAATGATGCCTGAAAGCACCGGCAGAAGCGCCACCACCACCAGCTTTTATATATGTGTGCACACTTTTATCGCGCAACAACAAGGTTGATTGCCATCGTTCGCGCGGCTCTACTGCGAGGAAATCTCCAGGTGTGTCTAATCTTTCTTTTCTATCCTATAGATTTTTTCGCAACCAGAAGTTTATTGTTGCCACCGTTAAAAACATTACTCGATATCTATTAATTGTTTTTTATCGCTGGGATCACTACCGATCAATAGATTTTTACAAGGATAAATTAATCGAGTTTAAAGAATTAGGTAATTAGTTTACAATTCAACACTGCAGCCTTGATAAAACGTACAAAGACGTTAGAAGACCTAATTTTCTTAGTATGGAGAATTTATAAATATTTCTTACTTCCATATTTTTACGCTCGCCATGAAACGATCTTCATGAAAAACTGTAAAATAAGTCTAAAAATAAGAATCAGTAACTCAAAACGTACATATTTTATTTACATATAATATAAACTCTATAATTCAACTTTTAACAGAAAAATACAAAAATATAGCTACAATTATTTCTAATAAGAAAAAAGTATTATTCTTAAAATGAGAAATAGAAACATCTACAAAAGCTTAGCCCCGTGAATGCTTCCTCATTTTAACTTCCACGTAACATACATTCAAATAGTAATCACTAGAGCATACATAATAAAAGCCACTTAACTGGAGTTACGAAATTGATAGAAAGAGGATACCGATATTTTTTGGAACTGTTTGATGTCTCAATGGCGCTTTATTTTTAGTTCAAACATAAGTTTTCTCTTCAAAAGCCGAGAGGGCCTCGGAAGGTCTTCGGTACACCAGTCCCCAGTCGAAGTTTTAAGTGTCGAACAGTTCGCAAATGTTTTCCTTGCCGACGGCATTTCCCTAAGCAACCACTAGACTCCGCCGTAGTAAATTTGATTTTTGGTAAACGTCTCGCTCAACCTGTAAAACTGCAGTTAAAGCGATATAAAATACAAGTGCGATAGTTTGAAAATCCTACGTGCTTTCTGTTGAGTGTGCGAAAATATGCTTTTAATCTTTGTTGTGTAAAAGTACTCAATATTGACATGTAAAATTAATCTTGATTTTAAAATTGAACAAATGGTATTAGTAATTTAAATATTTTCAACGAAAAACTTCATTAAAGTTTCTATGTCTAAAGCTGACAGCTTTCATGAAAATATGATACTTTTTATTAACGTCATATAACACATTTGAGGTTATAAAGACGCATGTCTTTATACATGTCCTAAAAATCTTAAAATACAGTGAAATGATTTTGAAAAAATGTGAACAAAGCTAGGAATTCATCCGAGAAAAGAGAGCTCCATAAAAAATGTCCAATTCTGGCAGTCTTTTCTTTCGCGGAGTAATTAAGACTTTCTTATGCCAAGACCACAAAGTGAGCGAGAGTAAAAAAGGAGAGAACAGAAGGGAAGAAAAGAAGGAGAAAATTACCTCTGTAAAAGGAAGGCCTTTGATGAGGAATGATGGCCCGTCTCGTGGCCCGAGCCGTGTTCCGAGCCAGGATGGCCAGAGGCCTCGTGATCCTGATCCTCGGATTTGGGCACGTAGGCGACGAAGTAGGCGATGCACCAGACAACGAAGGCTAACAGTATCGCTGACAGACACCTCGAATTAAACCTGTCCCAGCCGAAAATAATTTCGCTCGCGCTTTTCGGTTTGGTCGGCCTTACACGCGCCCCATCCACGTCGCAACAGATGCTCTGGCTGCTCGACATTCTTTCTCTGTACTCAGCTCTGCTTTGAGAATTTAGAGCAGCTCTGCGACTGTACGGATTAAGGACGTACAGAACTAAAGGCTCGCGGGCGCCTGTGTGGGTAGCTACTACTGGGAGATAATGGAGGAAAGGCTAATGAGCGAGAGATAAGACTGAGGTTATCGCACGTGTGATTCGAGATTGGAGCTGACACCTTAAAGATACCGAATGATAGAGCGACTGTGTAAATTGTATTGCATTCGTACAGGAATTTTATGTCAATTTGTTTTAAACTTATGAATTTTGAGATCTTGGATTTGTAATTGATTGCGTAGGCGAAATGCATTGTGTTATCGGGTAGATCATCTACCTATTTCACAATGTATCTTTAAAAAGACAAATGATATTGAGATTTACATTTTACCAATATCATAACTCGTAAGCAGGTAATCGTCTTTGAATTGATCTGCAATGAAATTAATAACAAATTGATCATTAATTATTTAATATTATAGAAATGGGTTAATTACCTAGATGTTGAAAAATCAGCCAAATTCATTCAAACTGTTGTTAATATTTTCATATATTGGAGACCTTATGTTTACAATTTTTTTTTCTTTTGAAAAATCTTAATATTAGATTATACATATAAATTAGAGATTCGTATAAAAAAATATCAACACTTTATAAGAAAAATATACAGTTACAAAACTGAACAAAATTTATGAAGTTTCAGTGGTATTGTCTCGGTAGTTTCTGACGTTAGAAACACAATTTATTGAGTACGCTATCACTGAACTCCGATAAATATCATATTTACAAAAAGAAGGTGCCCTGTTTAAACCAAATCATCTCGAAGACTTAATACGTATCATAATCAACCTCTACAGTTAACAACATTGACGCGATAGGTAAAACGATGTTATATTTATAATTTCGAGTAGCCTACATTTTCAGACGCATCATCGATTCACTCCACTTAATAAGAGGGGACAACAAAAATGCAGCTGCTCTTGATTCACGAACAGCACTCGGCGATATCGCATCTCGCATTCTTCCACGAGAATATGAAGTAGCCCAGCATGGAACCGATTACCACGGCGATGCACAGGTAAACATTGTACGTCATGAATATGAACATGAGAAAGTAACTTATCACTATTTGAACTCCTTGCAGAATGGTTTGTATCATGTGTATCGTTGAGAAAATCGCTTCCCTAAAAAATCCAATGTAATTTATTAATATTACATTGAAGTAATTTAGATAAGACATTTTAGATTTGATTCTTACTTTGTTGACACTGACTCTTTTGGATTGTGAATTGAATTGCTGACGTTGAGGTATTCTCTAAAAAATGGATAATTTTTATTAATATCAATAAAATCAATAAAAGATTGTGAACGAAAATTTACATAAAGTATATATATATATATATATATACAAATAATCACTTTTATGATAAACATTGTTATTATTACATTATTTTATTATCGTATAAAATGTAAAGTAAAATACGATAATTCTGTACCAAAAAATAAAGCAAATAAATAATTAAATATTTATTATTGCTTAAATTGTATATTATCATTTTATAATACATTATTTTGATATCGTTTGCAAAATAATCTACAGCTAATTATCGCTGCAATTAAACTTGTAAGCGCATCGAAAAGAAAAAAAAAGTAAACAATATGAATCGAGTAAGTACCGATAATTTTTCAAAGCCTCGTAAATCATTCCAAGCAGGATAATTCCGATCATGGAACCCACGATCCCAATCAGATCTGTCGTCTTCCATCCTTCGAACAATATGGTTTCTCCGAAACCAAAGTGAAATGCCATCTATTAATAAAGGTCCAAATTTTTAGTGAACTTTATCACTCACATTATGTGGTTTCGTAAATAAACGAATTGCATGATATTATTTCAGTACATGTATATATATTAATATCGTTCCATTTACAAGTAAGAGAAATTTCATTAATTTTGAGGTTAACAACACTTTGATACTTTTCGAAGAAAATCGATAACACGCAATTTTCTCGAGTTGAGAATTCCCGGCTGTTTCTCTTTTCCCCGTGAAATTTCAGGAAAAATTAAGGTAATCGCCTCAACTTACCCCATGCATGACTTAATCGCGCTCTTTTCTCTTGGCTCGCGGTGTGCCTGCGTTCGTTGTACTATTTGTGCGACCGACATTTCTTGCACTCAGCACGTCAATTTTCGTGCCGCGACACTTATCTTTTCAGATAAACTCGATTTATCAAGATGGATTCTCCATCGATCGACTGTATGTTTTATTCGTGGCGCGTGTGGATAAACACTTTTGCAATTAGAGGTAGATTTAAATCGTATAATTTCGGATTCGATCAATTAATATGTGTTACTCATCGACTGATTCTACTAGATTCTACTATAGTGAAACATTTTATGAATTCCATTTCCTTTCGTCATCCATACATTGATCTAAATCGAGCGGATATATAAATGTATGAAATCGTAATCTCTAAATACCAGTAATGATTTTAAACTATTAAAAGCAATGTTAATAGGATTTGATTCGATTGATGAAGTAACGGATTGGAATAGTGTTATCTTCAATTTTTACCTATTTATAAAGATTGACTTTATTCAGTATAGAATTGAATACTTATATATATATGCAATGTAAATGAACTAATTTTGCACTTCTATTACTTCGATCACTAGGTGAACTTTCACTCCGAGCTGAAAAGCAATTAGTATAATTGTTGTTCTAATAACGGTAATTTTCATTCAAATTAGTAAGACTCGCTTTCGTGTTAATGTACTACATATTCTACATGTACTCCACAGGTGACACGTATAAAAATCTTAAATTGTAGAAATATTGAAAAATAATAGTGGAAAATTCGGGGCTTTATATAAAAATTAAATGCAAAAACAAAATAAAATATCAACTAATAAATCACCGAGAAAGTAGAAAGATCACCTCGTAAGATTATCTTCCTTTGCTACTTGATTTATTTCGTGTATCTCGATAAGAACAGGAACAAGGATGTACATGCAGTATATAGTGTTACTAGGGCTCTTATCGCTATTACAGATAGTTGAGAAAAACACGAATAAAATTAATTAAACTGCATCAAATATAGACCCGCATCTTAAGAAGGTAAAATCTTGGCAAGTACGAGTGTATTTTCTCCCACTCGCTTCAGTTTATTTGGATAAAATGTTCTTGCACAATCATTAATTGTTAATTTTTTAAGTACATTTAATTAATTAAGTAAATGTTTACTAAAGCTTTTTCCGATTTTCAATGATAAAATATAACATATTAGTCTTTTACTAAAACAACCGATTCTTTATTTATTTATATAAATCTTATAATTTCTTATGGTTTATTTTACTCGTACAATTTCCAGACCCGCGCTTCTTAATTTCTCTCCTCGTAAGTCATTTTCAGTTCTGAAAAGGTAAAGAAAAATAATAGGCGAGAGAACAGAAAAGGAAAGCTCGCCGACATTGCTAGTCTTTGGCAAATAATTCCTGCTGCGTGCAAAGTGCAAAAAGACCTGTGGTCTTCCGTATGAAATTTTTGTATTTCTGGAGGCAGAATTCAGGTCTAGGTGTCACTTAATTTTAGCAAAAATCTACATTTAATTTTAATATACAAATATTTTTATAAAAATACTTCTATTCTATAACATAAAAGTATGTTTTTTTACGACAATCGGGACTAGTAGCTCATCGTTTTGCTGTACTAGTCGATCCAATTAACCCTTCTGCTTATTAGGACGAGTTAGTTCGTCCAAAATACACCGGTTCCCTATCTACCTTGTACCCCAGAGGGTTAAATAACTTTTCATATTACTTGGAATAGAAGTTACTTTACAGACACAAACACACATGGGAATAAAAAAGAATATTCTGCCTAAAAGTTCGTTTTTTTAAAAACTTTATAGAAAACTATTTGTGATCATGGCAAAGTCTTCTCTATTACATAGCAAAGTAACTTATTATAGTTTTTATCTACCAAACAGTATGTATATAACAACTACTTCAAGTATTTTCAAAAAGTAGGAAAGCGAAAATATAAGCATGAGTTTATTCCCGCGTTGCTATTCTACGTCGACACGTACTTGAACTGAACCCAGACGCCACAAAAAAGTCTCTTTCACATATTTCGCGCATCGAATTCTTCAAAGATATATACCAAGCACGTACTCAAAGCTGCAAATGTTGTCAACATGAAAAGTCTGCTTGTATGGGTCATTCCATATCAAAAGAACATATTGAATATTTAAAAAAAAAACAGATAAACACAATAGAATTAATTTTTCTGCACAGACAATGATACTATCAATGTAATAATGTTCTGAAGTAGAATCCTCGAAAAATGATGTTCACTAATATTCGTAACTACAATTTTAAGAAGCTAAAATTGGAGACTAGACGATTTTTACAGAAAAATGTCTCTTTATACAAACTCAGCCGCAAACTATGAGGCTACAATTATTTCTCAATCGAAAAATATATCTACACGATTCGCAGGCTAATGCAAGACTTTTCAAATAGTTGAACATTTGTCACCTGCTAACTTAACACGAAACGCTCCATATACACGCCCCATATGTACATCCACGCAAGTGTTGTGGCACTCGTGAATAAGACCCGGCATACATATATCTCTCTCTCTTTTTCTCTCCTCTCTTTTTCGTTCTGTCAGTGTGTTCTGTCTCTGTGTGTTCTGTCTCTCTCCCGCCGCAGGAAGTGGGGAACGCGCAGAATCCAAGCTCGCGCCATTGCCAGCAACAGCTGGCGTGGGTAGCCGGTAGAAGGGATGTCGGAGAAGAGCGCGTTCGAATCGGTGAGTCTTCGATCCGGGGCCAGAAATTCCCCGAGTTACCCTCTTTTGCTTGTGTGAGTTTCTCTCTCTCACTCACTCTCTCTTCCACTTGGGGATATATGGGTGCGTGCCTTCTTCCGCTCGCTGGAAGAGTAAGGGAGCGTCGAGACGAGCCATAGACGCGCAACCTGTGGCTGATATCTTCGCCGGCCGCCTTCCTCCTCTACGCGACTCGTGCAGCTCTCGCCTTTTACGATTTCGCTCTACGCGCCTCTTGGCGCTACACTGGAAATGCTAAAAATATCAGCACTGTTTCGGGATACTTTTGCACTGGTTTTCCATCCCTTTTTGTTATGACAGAAAAGCCGAATGATAACTTGGTTTGTTTAACTAAGGGCTTTTGCGGTCTGGTCAGAATGAAAAGATGTTCCCTGCAATTTTTTACACAAAATTGTCTTATAATGGCAATTTTACTCCAAAATATCACAAAGTTGATGAGATTTTTCCAAAAAAAATGAAAGATTATCTTCGTAAAAAGAAAAGACTACAAATACACGTACACGTATTCTCGGAGGAAAGTATTACGCACATTACACAGTCAGCGGAAACAATTATAAATATATTATTGTGAGTCTACTTTAGTATCAGAGGTATGGTAGATTCACTAAGAATAACAGAAGACTAAGCACAATTGATAATTTCAGCGATCTGTTCAACATTTCAAGATTTCAATGTTAATGTCAGCGGAACCTTGTGTTGATACGGCATATCGTAGAAAAACAATACAATTCCTTAACCGATAAATAAAATGCACCAGGCAATTTTTACAAATTACAATCTTAAATCAGGGGCTTTAAACATCCGTTTGAGGGCTCTTAATCTTACCCTGACACATTCCGCTCCATTTTCTTCATCTCCTTGGAGTATTTAATTAACCGCCACCGAAATAGCGTAGGTGTATATCCAATTTAACCGAAAGAAAGTAGTTTATTAACGCGGTTAAATCACATCGAGAAATCACATCTTGAAATCGAGAATAACTCCGTTACCAGGCCTCGACAGCAATTTATTATTAACATTCATCAGTACGGAACGAAACTGGTTTAATAGGTTATACTATTTATTTCGCGTTGTCTCGTGTGTGTTAGCCCGGTTTTCGGACGGACCAGCCACATATCGATCATTTCCATAACACATTTATAACGCGATACAATCGCCGAGTCTGCCTATTATTAGCATCACTAAATTTTATTCAGCTCCTCCGCGCCTGTGGTATCATACATGCGCGCTGCTTTTTTGTTGTTGTATTACTTGGGTGTTTGTACCATCATCCAATATATTGTCTGGACACATTGAATCGAATTCAATAGAGTCTGGGTTTACTGACGCGTCATTGTATTTTGAGTTAATTCGATATTATGAAGCTTATTGAACGCATAGCACGAATTCTTTAGTTTCAATCATTTGTGAATTTAGCCAGTAATTAAAAGCGATTAAAGACTTGTTTTGTGGCTCGAAAATTGAAATCCTACTTTCCATAGTTGAACATTGGAATAAATATAAATTCGTTGGAATTTACGTTGTTCCGTTATCTGTAATAATCCCGAAATCGATGTACACTTTCACAAGCTTGATAATCGACAACCGCGAAAATTTAGCATAACTCGAGATCCTCCACTACGATTTTATATATACAAATAGCCGCTGTACATACACGCACGAATTAAATATGCATGATCAATACATCACACGGCTGCCTCGAAATAACAACCAACCCAACGTTTTGGTCAAAATTAACAGACCCTGAACTGGCCTTCTAAGATAGTAGTTATCTCAAGTAGGGAAGCTCGTTAAACTGCAAAATTCCAAAGTGAACCTCATAACTTAATCAGCGAGAGCACACGAGGTCCGAGCGGCATCGCTGACCCAAAATTTCAAATGCCCAACGTACGTCGAGTTTGAGCTTTAATAAAAACGATAGTTTTACTTGCCAGTTTGTTACCGGGAACTTACCACTTTCAGTACATTAGAATCATTCTCCAGTTATTCAATTATTTTAAATTTCAATTACACCGATTTGGAGTTCATAATTGTATAATTGTTCATCACTTTTTATTACAAATAATTGGCTGTTGGTTATTCGACAACATTGATTTACTCGTGCTTAGCAACTGACCGTACTTTCCAAGACTATAGGTATAAACGAACTGGAAGTTTTTAATCATTTCAATTTTGCTGCATGTCAAAAGTAAGTATTTATGTGATTTATAATACGACAATTAGATTTATCCCAATTTTAAAATTTTATTTTCCTTCAACTAGTAATGAATACGTTAATCAACTGATAACATTGAACAAATTTATAGAACTTTTTCTCACGCATCCTTTGTCATAAATCATCTCGTAATGGTTATACTTGATATTCACCTCTTTTCCTGCTCCTCTTCCAGTCTAACTTATGTTTTTGATCACACATTCATCTTCGGTTCTCTCTCTCTCTATTTCTCTCTTTCTCTACTTTCTTCTCTGTCTCGTACTTCTCCTCGGTATCTTTCCAATACTCGCTTTTCCAATCTGTGTTTATTTGCTTTTATACAACCCAGCCGCTTCGCTATACATCATTTTTGGAGTGACAATCGTTGGATATAGTAACCGTTAAAATACTCCAGTCAAACGGAAATTTATGAATTCCTCCTAGTGGCCAAATTTCAGTTCAAAACTCCTGGACTACCAAAGCTGAGCAGTTGTATCTTATAAATTTTCACCAGAGACTCTTTCGCATGCATCAGGACTATCCTGCATTCATCCACACCCCAAATATCTCTCCACGCCCTTTGTACCCCTCTATTCGCATATCTAATCGCTCGATCTCCTTCGTTCGCCACCTCTCCCTTCTAATTTTCTTTTTACCGCTTTCTTTATAAATCTATCCATCATTTCTCTATATATCTCCGCTTCGTCTCTCTCTCTCTCTCTCTCATTCTCTCGCTCTCTCTCCAGCAACATAATCTCATCTCTTTCCCACCCGTGCATCCCTTTCTCGCACCCTCTCTCTCTGTGTGTTCCAACCCCTACCCCCCGCTACCTTTTCTCTCTCTCTCTCTCTCCCCTGGAAGCTCGAGCACGCTCGATTCTGAAACTGCCGGGCGCTCGTTCTCTCTCTCGAGCTCGCTCACGCGCTCTCCCTCTCTCTCCCTCTTTCTGTGCTGGCTTGTGGCAGCAGCAGCAGCAGCAGCAGCAGCAGCAGTAGTGCCAGTGTCGGCGCACGGCGCTCAGCATCGCCGCCCCGACCTGCAGAGAGAAACAGAGAGAGAGAGAGAGAGAGACCCAGTATAGCCTAGTAGTAGTCCTAGTGTGGAGCCGTCCGCGTACAGACGCCTTTTGCTGCCGTCGTAGCTGCGCGCACTCATTGTTATTATTGT
Source organism: Megastigmus stigmatizans (assembly GCA_900490015.1). Classification (NCBI taxonomy): domain Eukaryota; kingdom Metazoa; phylum Arthropoda; class Insecta; order Hymenoptera; family Megastigmidae; genus Megastigmus; species Megastigmus stigmatizans. The sequence continues at coordinate 13,357 of UELV01137299.1, forward strand.
TTGTTGTCTGTTGTTGTTAACGATGCAACCCCTTTATTTTTGCCTCGACGCTTCCTCGTGCTGGACCGCCGATCTCGCCAGATAAGTGCAGAGCCGGACTAAGAAGGCTTCCCGTGACTCGAAGTGTTGTTGTCGAGCCTTTTATTTGGTATCTCACCGAGGAGAAGGAGCGTCTTCCCACGCGTGCGGTGAGTGCTGGTTAAGGGTAATGAAGACTTGCTGGATATGAAGAGGATGGCACACGCCATGGGAGGTTATGGTGTACGCCTTCTTTCTCGCGCTCGAGGGTGTAATGATCATAATAATCGCGAGGGTTCCTGTATATTTCGGTAGATTACACCTAAGGGTGGCAGTGAGTTTGAGTTCGTGGCGACACTACGTATTGGGCTTGAAAATTTAGAAATAGAGGAATTTTCGAGGTTATTCCGTACGTTTGTTGATACAATTGTGAGACTAAATTTGGATGACGATGTGACCCAAGGGGTAGATAAGCTTTTCATTATATTTAATAATAAAAAGGGAATGAGGTAATTTTTCGAAACTACAGTATCAATTTAAAAAGAAATGGCATTAATCTGAAGAATTATTATTGTGAAACAACATAAACATATATTGAAAGAAAGTTTAGATTTTAACAGAATTTGTAGCTTTGTAAATGTGTTTTCGTGCAAGGGTATTAACCTTAAATGAACGCGAGGCTGGGATACACTAGCAACTTGTGCATTATTGAAAAAGTTAATTCAATAAAATCCAGAATCCTCTATATTGAGGGATTTTTTTCTGGTGTAAATAGTGTTTATTTAACGTTACTGAAATTGAAATTTAAAATATTGTCAATGCGCTTGCAGGAAGATAATATTATTGATTGATACAACTTTTATAGCCATATATTTTAAGAATTAAGAATAAGTATATAAAAAAATAAAGTCATCCACTCAAATCTTAGTTTATTAAGCCACAGTAATATAATATATGTTTCGATTTATATTGTGTTAAAAATATTTAAGTGGAGCATGAAGCTAACGTCTAATTTTTAAATACGTTTGTGGGGTGACAACAATACTTTAATAATAAAAGCAGTTCGTTACAGTGTAAAGTATTGATTATTACATGCATGGATGGAAAATCGTATTTAAAGCGAACAATGCGTTATTGAACCTTCCTTTTAATATTCTCACAAAAAGTAATTTAATTTGCTGTTATTACAAAATTTCAGAAAAATAGATTAGATACTCGATAATTCTATTTACTTGATTGAGCAGAAAAAAATTATTCCTAATAATATTAATATTAATTATGGTAAATGTGGACTTAAATGCAAGAACGGAAATTTGAAGAAAATTATATAAAATCTCTTCTAAATTCAAATAAAAGATGCAATTTAGTTTAAGTATTTAAAGGTCAATGCACTTTAAATCAGCTTTCAATCACAGCGAATTCTTCACTCACAAAATCTTCAATTTTTCAATTGGTAATAATTTAAAATCCAATTGTTAACATCTGATTTGCTTTCCTTTATTTTTTAAGTGAGTTATGTCGATTAATGAAAATTATGTTAATAATTATCTTGCAAAGACTAGAAAATTGGTCAACATTTTCAATCTTTTTCATTAAAAATTTCATGAAAGATCTAAACGAAAAAAGAAAATTATTTAACTCATTGCAACTTCGCTAAAAAATTCAAACTTGGTTTTTCTTTACGTTTGTTGGTAAGCGTCGATTATCTAGCTATATTTTGTTTGGTAGCAGCGCGTCCCCCACGTGCTTAAGTTTCCACCCGCCTACGCCGTTTTCGGTAGCCAAAATCCCCGTTTCGTCGAGTCGCTTGCCAAGTCCGACTGACATAATTTCAAGGTTGACACTGGAACAGACACACATGCTCACACACACACACATGCAGACACACACAAGAGATAGACTATAATTCCTGCGGCTCGTAAAGCGTGATTTAAAACCGACCGGATTTGACGTATGTACTTCACCGCTTGGACTTCTAATTCAGTTTCAATGTCGTTCTTATAGCTTTCCTTTTGCAAGCCAGTTAACGCTTTCTATTATCTAGCATTATTAGGAGTGCAGTTTTTGAATGATCTGATTTGACTTGGAATCGTGGCGGACGCTTTGAACAAGTACATGATTTTATGATTGGACAATTTTAAGCAAATGCACTTCTCTAAATCTTAATAAACACGATTAGAAAATGATCGTTGACCCGATTTTGGCATATGACCCTAACTTTCAAAGGTAAAAAGAGTAAAATAATAAATATGATTACAAATAATTAATCAAAAAGAAACTTTTTTTTTCATGAAAATGACCTGTACATAAAAATCGACTGAATGATTCCTTCTAAATTAAATTTAATTAGAAGCATCAATAAAGTAAATTTTTATGAAATAAAAAATTTATATGGTAATAAGTTTCGTAACATCGATTAAAAATACAATAGCAATATTTACAGAGTGTGAAAGGTCGTTGATAATATCAATAATTCAAAAATAGTTTTAGAATCCAAAACGATATTTACGGAAGAGAATGTAGCTTCAATGAATAAAAAATTGTAGAGTATTCTAGCGTTACTAATAACGCAGAGGAAGGTCAGAACTTCCTTCCTATTATTAACTAAACGTACGACATTAGAAGCACACAAGACCCAATTAGCTACTACAAAAATATTGTTAGTTATGTCAAACAACAATATGTAGTCAGGATTACAAAGAAAACAGAAACGAACTTCCTTAACTACTCTCGAAATCGTAAACGATAAGAACCAATGATTCACTTTAAAAGTTGCAGCTGAAATTATCGGCGATAAAAGCGGGAAAGCGGGAATGCTATTCCATTAGATGTAATTGCTTTTCACCATATACATAATTATTTTAACTCATCACTTTTTCGTTGCGTAATCCTGAAATATACTGGAGGAAAATTTCCTTTGTTACTATTTACAGAATTATTCTTCATCAACAGAAGAATGTTTTCTTCTACGTTTCAATGTTATTTTACGCTTCAATTGAGTGATTCCAATTTAAGTTAGAGATGCTTTAATTACAGCCAAAATACCCTAGTTACTTGACTTGGTGAAATGGCTCTCAAAAAGAATTTATGAGCAATTCAGAAGAGTGTACACCAAAACCGGAACTGACCTTTTCGAAATTTGTAAACTTAACTGAGTACTTTGATATTCCGACTACAACTTACTTAAGCCTGCTTCTATTTTTAATTGTCTTAGAAAAGTTGTTTGGCCGGTTTTTTCGTCGCTCTGCTTTCGTCGATTCTCAATTATCTCAAATTGACAAAGCAAATTGTCTGAACCAACTACAATTACTGGAAGTTTATACTCACTGATTTATTGATTATATGAATTTTCTACCCGATCAAACGGTGTGCATTGAATTAATATTTGTTTCGATGGCACAAATAAATTCTTAATTAATTTAAAATATGCTAAATCAATTGAAGAAATATCCACAATTAAAGATTAAAGAACGATTTCTTGATTCAAAAAATACATTTCGTATTTCTAGGAAATATTCGATTTGGTTCTGCTATAAGAAATATTTAGTTTAAATTTAACCAATTCTTTTAGTCTTGTTATACAAGAAATTAAGGTAATAAAATAATTTTCAGAGCAAGTAAGAGGGTAGGTAATCAAAGTGAATCCTTTCCTGTACTTTTTACTTGTAGATTCTCATCCTTGTAAACTCGTAGCCCGCCGGTACTTAAAAAAAAGCAACGTAATCGCGATGTATAAGTGCATGTCCCTCGGCAGCTCGTCACGAACACGTATTTGCACGGAGAAAAAGAATCCAAGAAAAAAAAATCGCGAATCACGCGTGCGCGTAACTATTATGTCGAGCATGCAGACGGTGATGAAAGGTAAACACGGCAGAGCGATTCGCTTAATTTTCAAGCAATTGTAGAACCTGGACATTTTTTTAGGACTTTTTTTAAGATACAAGTGGGAGATGAATTATTTTTGGAGCAGGTGGAAATAAGTTTTCAAAATAAAGGTAAATTCGCTGTGGGTGTTTTAAGTGCATCAATTCTTCATTGTGCAATCGATCGGATCACGAGAGCGAAAAGTGCGTCAAAGAAATGGATCGATTCATAACTGTCACGGCTGTATTTATAATAGTCTCTTTGTTGTTTTGTTTGTCGTTCTGTATTTTATAAACGCGCCGCTAGTTTATTTTAACCTAACGCTTCAAAGAGTCTAATTTTTCTAGTTGGAAACGATTGAAGCTGTCTGTTTTGAGCAGCGAAGAATTAAAGTTAGTGATAAACTTGATGTTGTAATGACGCATAAAAGAAACAACCGTTTTAACCCCGCCTGTAAAAGTGTAAGAGCAGTTTTAGAAGAATAAAAAAGTAGCAGCGACCATAATAGTTGATCAAATCGCCTTTTAACAAGTTATTTAAAAGGAAAAATTTTTCTATTTCGAAAACATGCATATAGGTATGCAGTTCACAAACTTCTACACCTGTAACTCTTTTTGATAAAGGTCTATTATAATTTATGAAATACACAAAATTACCTCCTTTTTATGGTCATTACTTTCTCTTTAAAATGCTTCTGCGAAAAAGTTCCGCGCTATAATTCAGCTGCGAGTTATGACTATTTAAATTTAAGACATTTTTCCCCTATAAATCAGAGTTTCGGGTAGTGCAATCACGGACACATGCTTCAGTTTCTGACGTGAAACTTTTTATTTACTCGCAAATAAACCCGTTCAGCTGTGTATGAATGCAACAGCTATGCAGAAAGAAACTCTTGATTTTTGTTAGCATAAATTAGCGTTAAAATTGTCAAAGAAAACATTGTAGAAAACGGGTGTTAAAGAGCCAAGTTCTGACTTTGAATCCTGTAACGGAATTTCTGATTATTCCGGGAGTATTTGTGCAGGTGTTTATTTTATTTAAAATCGCAAACTTTGCAACTTGAATATTCATTATAGTAACTGAATTCTTAGTTTTCTGAAACATCTTGTATAACGAAGTTCAATTTCAAAAGGGAATTAACGGCGAAATTCCGTTTTAAAGCTACTATTATCAAAATAACTTTTTATTTTTGAGAGACTCGCTTACTTTTAAAAAATACCTAGTGCAATCGAAGTAAAACAAAAAATGCAGCGAGAACAAATTGCTATTCGCCAATTTCAATTAAAACTTTCCCTTTTCAAATCGCTTGATTCTCTGTCCGAAAATCCGAAATATTTGGAAGCACCGAATACTGTAAAAAAAAAACCTCGTCGGGATCAAATATCGTCAATCATCATTACTCTGGTTTCAGCTAAGCCCACAAGCCCGCGCCAACTTTTCCATCCCAAAAGTCGAGCGATCGATAAGCGATTCTCAAAGATTATTTAAATTAATCCAAAATCTGGCATAAAGAGAGCAATGGAGCAAGCGGTAGGCAAACAATGGCAGATGCGCGCGCATCTCATCGCTGCTCGCTTCACTGGCTCTCTCTCTCTCTCTCTCTCTCTCTCTCTGCGAGTTATTATTATGAATGCGCACGAGCGCGTGAGCGAATGCTTAGGTGCGCGTATAACTAACGCCTCGCGCTCGAGCTTCGTTCCTCAGCTATAATTTCTTTTTACGCTTGCCGGGGGCTGTGCCTTTTTGTTGCTGTTATGAATGAATATGGCCGAGTTGATTAAAGACGACTGACAAACTGCTTTGTTCCCCTGCTGCTTTTGAGGCCTTTTTAAGTGCTTCGCGCGCTTGTACATCATTTTCTCTTTAAAACTTTTTTTTTTTGTTCATTGCGAGTTTACATTTTCATAGAAAATTACTTAGTTTCTTATTTACAAAATGAAAAACACGGGACCGTGTACACCGAACTCATTGGTATTTCAATTAAATCTATAAAAAATGAGTATTTTACAATTGAAGATTACACGCTTGAGTAAGCTCAGTAATTAAAATGCAAGAATTCAGTTAGTTCGATTCCTGGATATTCAATAAAACTCTGTAAAAAAGCCAGAACACGCAGCCGCTGTATATACAGAAAAAAATTATTCCCCACTAAAATTATCAAACTATTTACTGTGATATTCCGTAAAATTCGGGACTTATATTCGAAATAAAAAGAAGCATCAAAGCTCAAATAAAATATCAAATATTTGTACAATAGGGAACAAAACAATAAGAAAACAAAAGTAAATTTCATTTCACGGAATTCTATGCAGCTCGAAAATATCCATGTCGCTGTAAACTCATACTTTAAATACCTCACGTACTGTGCGAATGGTTGGAAAGAAAAGGTATTCGCCAGTCATAACTATACCAGTTTCTGTGTTCTTATGTGCACGCGTAAACAACATTTTCATGCGATGCATGTTCGTGAGAGAGGAGGCGTACAAATGTAAGTAAAAAAGTGCCCTTACACGCGGCAATTATGTCGTACATTGTTTAACAAATACAGAAACTTTTTTCCGTCACCTCTTGGAACTTTCATTTCTCTAATTTGTTGAAACATTGAAACAAAATGTGCATTCGTTATTTTGAAATAAGATGGTATTATTTATTTATTGGACATTCAACGTGAATTAAAGCAAAGATTTAAAAATCCTTAGATATAATATTTGCCAAGAGCTTGTGGGACGAGTTCTTGTTCTTTTATATATTCTCGAGGACAAATATATACGATAGACTACTTTTAGTCTATGCCATTGTGGAGACGAGTAAACACACATATAGAGAGACGCGCACAGATGTGGCGGCTTTTCGGAAAGTGCTCGCGGGATAGCTGCGCAAACATTCTGGTAGTTAATGGAATATCCGGGCTTAAGCTATTTCCGCTTCGTTTTTCGCGCTCATTTCCTTTTATTAACCAACGCAATAACGGCTTGTTTTAATTCTCGCAAGCGCGCACGAGCCGCAGCCTTTTCATTTTTTATTATTTACAAATTGCGTCATGAACTTCTTAATTATGAACGCGTCGCGCTCAAATTCGGATGACAGCTCACAATAGCAACAAGTTGTTAGTGAAGCGAAATCCGAAACCTCTTCCCTCCATTACTGCACCAGCGGATTATTTGTCCAGCGACTAAAGTGCGCATTATTGGGATTAAGATAAAACTACGACTTTACAGCTAGCCAAATTATTTTTAATAATATTTTTTCACGATGAAGATAAGCCGGTTGAATCTGTCGTCGCGCGGCAACTAAGAATATCGCGTTAGCGCAATATTCCTTATAGGAGTGAAACTGATCGATCGGTCGTGTTTGAGTGTTTGAGGATTTAATGGAAGGCTGGGCCGACTGGCGACCGCCGATTCGCGACTCGTAATGACAGAAGACATTATGTCGCCAGCAAGATCTTAAAAGGACATTTGCCGGAATTTAATGGGTCCACGGCGAAATTTTTCCGACTAATAAAATTTCATCCGCGCGAAGCGCATAAAGAATATTTACGTATAAAGCAACGCGGACCGTTACCTTGAGGGAAACATTTTCCGAGGAAATGCAAAAACGTTCATCGCACTTGAATGTAATATATGTAGGGGCTATAGTTTCTGCTCGTATTAAAATGTGTCATGATTTTAAGATTTTTATTTTTTTTTTTTGACGCGCGCAAAATAGCTTTACAGTGCCATTCACGGAAATGTATTTAAATTTTATTCTTTTATAGGATTTGGAATGGATTTGTATGCTGTAAAATGAAGATCGAGCTTTTTCATTCGGAAATGTTTTTAAATGCATGTTGAATTCGTTTTGAATACTGCTCATATTTTCGAACATTATCGTTCAGTTTTATATTTTACAATACGTGCATTAGTTGATATCAAAGAATATAAATATGACATTTTAAGGGGTTGTTGTAAAACCTCCATTCAAAATGCATTAAATAAATACAATTATTCGGTAACGACAAGCTTATCCAGAACCCGAAAAGCGAAATTCCAAAATCGCAACACCTCTATTCGCAATTCGTTAGCCGCAAGCGCCAAAGGAGCCCGCAGAAAGAAAGAAGCTGCAAGCTTGTGAATGAAACTTTGAATCGCGAATTATATATACACACTCGGACAGCTGACTCTACCGCATATATAAATATCAATGGAAAAGAAGTAGGTAGGTAGGGTAGCGCGTCTAGGAAAAATCGGCCGCCTGTTCTCGTGCCAATTTTTGTCGCTCGCTCGATCGCTCCTAATTATAATTAGCATCTTTTTCAGTCGAAACAAACTCGAGCGGCCGGCTGATTGATTCTGTCCTGCGCAGTTGTAGCGGAATCGCGGATCATTCATTAGGTCAGACGGACAACGAAACGACGACGACGCGCGCGCGCGCGCCACTTAATTTCTACCATTTATACTCGGGGAAACGAGGTCCAGCCTCGCTTCTAAACTATACGTTATACAAACACGCGCACAAGCTGATCGCGACTCCTCCGCTTATAAATAGAGCCGATTATTTAGTGTTTTTAAAATGTGCCTGACTAGACTTTTCGCTAATAATAAGGCGCTCCTCGAGAATAGAATTCTTTTTTTAATGCGGCCACTTGGCTTGTTTATTATTTATTTCTAGTCGGTGATTCGGTTCTGACTAACAATTATTTCTGGATATATGGCTAATGAGTTTTAGGAAGTAGCTATAGTCGCAGCTCCGTGGGAATTATTTTACCCACAAATGTGATTGCCAGTAATTATTGGTGTGACGTTGTACTTGCAGCATGTTTCTCCAGGTGCACTTTGAATAATGAATCTTTCGATCTCCACTTATTACATGCAGTAAGCGTAAATGACCTCGTAATTATTATATGCATCTTTTAAATTGAGCTAAATTTGCTTTTAAAACTTTAAAGGTAAGTCGAACTGTAAGTTTCTAAAATATCACTATTCAAGTGTCAATGAATACTTTTCTATCCTGAACATAATAATTATAAAGCTATGGAAGCTATTATCGCAGTTATAAAGTAATTATTTCACTTAATTAGTAATGCAACAAAAAAATATTTAAAACTTAGTATATTAGTTTTTTTCAGGGAATGGAAATTCCCTGCCGTACTAGCTACGGCAATATCAAAAGTTAGTTACAAATTCTAAAAAAGAAGCTTTAGTAGGTTACCAGAAGCACTTAAATAATAAGCGCTTTAAACGCCCATCAGCATTCACCTTTCAATGTGAGAAATGAATCGGTAAGGTTGCACGGAGATAAAGCTTGGAAAATTATCCAAATTGCATCCCCCAAAACAAAGTAATCGAGAAGACGGCTGCAGCGGCGCCGACGCGAGGGGGTGGATGCAGGCTTCGCTTGACTTCTCCGTGCACGCTTGCATGGAAAAAAGTGGGTTAACTTGTCCCCGGCATCTCAGTTAATGCGCGCATATATGTATACGCCTTCGTACCTCTCGCGATTTCCCTGCAAGTGCGACGCATTGATGCTTATATACTCCGGCCTATCGTGCACCGGTTAATTAAGGGGATGCGGGAAAGGACGGAATAAGGGGGTTACAGCTACCCGAATACTTAGCCGCCGTACATCAATTATCAGATATAACTTTTGTAGGCACCTTTCTTTTTTCACGCAAGCCCCGGAACTCGTAACCTCGACTTCCGACATTTTTTTTACTATGTACCGCTGAGATACGAATGAAATTAGTTCGTGGTGAAAGGACTTTTATGAGGCGTCGTGACACAGTATTTCCCTATTTTCTCTGTCCCTCTTGCCGCTTTTTATGATTTAATTCAGAGAAAAAGATATATTCTCTGCTACTTTACCCTTGTGGTCTTTTGTAACACGGAATTATTATTATTGCTGTTTGAACTACGGACTGTTCTGAACTTTGTTATTTATTTAGAAATTAATGTATGAAATTTGAGCAATAATCTCTTTAATTAAGTTAGAAACGAATAACTTGATGTAGAATAGTGAAGTGAAAATTTTATTCAAACAGCAGCGACAAATATAATCGTTCCATTTGTAAATGAATAACTCCATTTAATTTGCATCAGAATTAACATACGTTCATTTTTTAATGAAAGCATTAAAATAAAGTACTGAATATTATAATTTAATTTTTAAGTTCTTTCTTGAAAGCTGCCTTGTATAATTAGTAAATATTAGTTTCAGTATTTGCACTACTTTTAAATATTAAACATGCTTGTAGCAAATCGAAAACGTACATTAGTGGAATTGAAAAAAAAAAAAAGTAAACCAACGGCTTTTTTTCACTTTCATTCAAATGAACTTAATAATATTATAAAACAATATGAAATATAAAATTGAGTATTGTGTTTTGCAATAAGGCCATGGATCTTCGAGCAACTGTGGTTGTCAATATAGTTGAATCGCTTAACTATCGCTAAATCGATTTCAGTAACACAAGTATAATGATTTCAACAAAATTGTTGACATATCGTGACATATTTTACTTGGAAGTATCGATAACTACTTCGTATTCTGAAATTTACGTAAGACCCAAAGGAATATAAAACAAAAACGTCGAAGAAAGCTATCCGATCAGTCCTGCGGATGACATATCTGAAAAGCATCATTCCGGCCCATTCGCTTAATTCCACGTAACTTGCCTATATCCATCCTGCCTCCATGCTTGTCGCATCCAGACTAAAGTTGCACATTTCTCTTGCAGGAGGTACAGCCAGAAGCCGGCCGCCGCATCGCAATAATCGCCAGTCTCTCCCTTCGACCCGCCCACGACGAAACTATCCAATGATCCGCACCACCGAAAGGAAGCGCAGCATCAGGCGGAGAGGGGAAACTGCTAGAGTCATTACACGAGGGTCGAGCCTTAATTGAGCTACAGGAGCAGCAGATGCTCCGTGATGACGGGGATTATTTCTTAACCAAGCCCTGGAATAGGAGAGGAAAAAAAAACCTCCTCGAGAAACGCTGTACATGCTGTAACGGCATGCGAACCTGTGCATTCGGTAGTACAGTACCTTAGCTTTTCTACGAGTGCCGGAGTGCACTTCTTAGCTTGCCTGTGGACTTGATGTTTTTACGAGAGAGCTTCTATTGTTTAAGCTGATGATAAACCCGCCCAGCCGAGAAGATCGATATTTCTTCTATCGAGTACAGAATATAAAACGTCCTAGATAATGTGATCCGTTACAAGAAAGATATAGTCCGAAGAGAATATCTTCGGTTAAAGTAATCAACGTGCCAAATAATCATATATACATATTTAATATTTAAGCTTTGAAATATATTATATATATTAATATTATATTAAACGATAATTGTACAGAAATATTTGTATAAACGTCGCTTGGGAACAATTTTTATTAACATATCGCACGCGAGTACGATGGTCTTTTCCACTTCTCATTGCTTCTCGTAGCTTTCTCAAATACTATTTCTACTACCGCCTGTGTCGCTTGACTGATTATTCTTAAAAAAAAAAAAAAAAAAAAATTACTCTGGAAATAAGTAAAATAAGTGTGTTCGCAGTTTATGTCGATATACATCAACGATGTAAGACCAATTTTCGAGGAATACGAAAGCAAGAAAGGGTGAAGAAAGTAGTGCGGAAATAAGGGAAACAAAAGAACTAGAATAGAGAACGATTCGATGAATTCTGCTCCGACAACTTAGCTTACGTTTAAAATATACGATAAGAGTTTCGACGACCTCAGGGCTGACGATGACCAAAGATATATTGCAACTCCCCTCGTTTTATTATTGGAATTATTGAACTAAAGAACTAGTACCTGTGTCCGATTCAAGGAAGACAACCAAAGCTAGCAAGTCATTGATGATATCAAGTGAACAGATGATATCTCGGAAACCAAATAGAATAATCCCAGTATTGAGTATCGCCTAGATTCAAACAATTAAAGAAGACGAAGTAAATAAATCTTTCCAAAACGTCTCAATTGATATTTGAAGGATCAGAATTGAAGCAACGTTTCCTTTTCTTGGACTACTACAACATTCTTTCTCAAATCAAGAGGAAATAACCAATCCAAAACATTCACAGTCCGCCATCTAAACAATGACCTAATCGTCAGAATATTCTCCAGTAACGCAATCTTCACATCCTCCTTAACATCAATTTTCCATCACTACAATTTCTTCCATTTTTCAGATAGCCAGAAGTGAACCTCCAAGCAACAGCGACCAACGACATGGCCAATCCAATGATGACCTAAAAGACTCATCGTCCAACGACAAAGTCTTCGTAGTCCTACTCGGTGAGTCTTGAAGGGCCACCAGCAGAGCGAAGGAAGCTCCAAGACACTGGACCAAGCTGAGGATAAAGGAGAAACTGCAATGCCAGGGGCAGGAACTGCGTCGTCGGCCCGCACCAGCAGCGAGGTCATTCGCATGGAGCCGCTGGGCAGGACGTCCAGCTCGCGAAGCCCGGGGCAGAACGGTACTGCCAACACGGAAGTGCCTGGAGGTGTCTCAGGTGAGTGCAGCCGAATCCCTGGGCACTGCTCGGTCGATCGATTTACTTTTTATCTTCCTTTTTGGCTGTGTTTGGGAGGTGCCGCGAGTGTGATTTAGACTTTTTTTTTCTTTCTTTTTTTTTCTTGCGGAAAGGCGTAATTGAGCAGCCTTTTACTAATTTAGAGCTCAGGCAAATTTGATGTATTTCTTTGGATGATAATTACAAAGCCGATGAGGTGCAATGCGTGCCTGGCATATTGATTTTTACTTTTTCTTTTCTTTTCGTTTTGTGTAAGAGTGAGAAATGGTATTCCTTGATTTTGAAAAACTGATCGAACGAAATTTTTTTTTAGTCAGGTTGATGACTGACTGAAATTTTTTTAGATGACTAGCAAATGATTGTTATGTGATTATTGTTGAAATGCCTAAATGAATTAAACGCTTCATGAAGGTTCGAGAATAAGGTATAGTAAGACAACTTTCATCACTTGTTGCTTCAAACATCTCATGTTCGCGAATTATCATACTATGTTCTAGTATTTGCTTAAAATTAAAACTTTAACGATTCAAATCTACCAAGATGAAAAGTAAATTGAAGAAAAACTTTTACTTCCGTGGATGCAGAAACTAAAAATCGTATAAATTTCATTTACGTATTTTTTACCCGAAGAATTGATAAAATTCATTTAACTCATTAAATTCACTTATCATATAAGAATAATAATAATTCATACATAATATTCATGTATTCAACAAACGGTCTAAATTTTAAATAACTGGGTTATATTTTACAGTTAGAGGCTGCATTATTTTAGTTGCAATTAAAAATGTTATTGAGGTGACAAAAATATCATAAGAGTGTCGGACGTTTTAAAAAAAATCTTCTCTATAAATAATAAATGAGCCACTCGAAATAAACCTAGATTTCGAATGGGTCACAAGTTCAAGAGTTCAGTAAATCATGTACTTATCAAAATTTAAATCCACTCTATCATTCAAGTATGATCGAATGGCCTAAAATACAAAGGAGATGATTTCAATTTACCTCAGAAGCTACTGGTAAATGTTTGATAAATTATTGATAAAGACTGTCGTTATTATCGCATACAATCTCAATTTCTCAACAAGTCGCTGAAACTTGTAGTATCAATGATAAAATAAAAAAGTATTAGATCCTTTAAGTTATAATAATATACATAAAGAAGGAAAAAAAGTTTCAAGAATTAAAAAGTTGAAAGAATAAGGTGCGTCAATCGTGATTATAGCCTAAAACAATGTGGCATATGGATACAAAATTTCAGAAAACGAAACTCAGGTAGAAAAGTTTTGTCGACTGAAAGTATAGTTAAACTCTTGGTTTCAACTGGGAAAATTTTCATTGAAACAATGAAATTTTGTTATGGAGTAGCTCGACTGTTTTCGTAGTAAATATGAAAACTCGTCTATATCAATTGTCTGTCTTAATCTAAACTATCAAGATAACCTTAACTGTGTATTTAATATGTACGCGGCATAAGTACTAAACTATTTCTATTTTATTTTTTGAATTCGAATTATTTTTTATTATGTTTCTTTTTATGTTTCCACATTTCTCATTCCCATATCTTTTTTTATACAAGCTTTAAAATTTTATGAAGGTAAAAATAGTATTGTGTTTCTGCTCCACCAGGAATTTCATTTGAGTTTGTAAAATACATTTATTATTCGTTTTGTAATTTTAGTAAAAAATAATAATAACGGGAAAAAATCAATGAATTCTGACGAGGAATCGAATAAAAAATTTAAATTGATAGATGTAAAGAATCGATTTCCTATATGAATATCTAACATAAGCCATAAAGTGAGCCCGACTAGACATAAAACAGGAAGCTCTACTGTTATCCTATAATCCTCTTACCTTCTGTCGAAAAACTTAGTAAAGATTAAAAATTGTTGAAAGAAAAAAGAAACAATAAAAGGAACCTCATATCTTACAGTCTCCAATAAATTTTATCTTTTATCCTCACCGCGCATTTTGTCGCACTCCGACGAATACAAAACAAGGCTTACCTTCCTTTTATGTGCACGGAGTATTTCGTAACAAACTGGAAGGTTCAAAATTTAATATCGCTTTTGTAATAGCAACGACTGAATACCTGCAATGTTTCTTAATTGCTATATTATTTTGCAGTGTCCATACCAACTCTTGTTTTGTTGTTTACATACACGAAATTTCGATGTGCATATTTCAAGACACTTTAATAATAAATTTTTATTTCTAATCCTCTTTATGAATTTTCATTTATTTAAATTTATCTTGAAAGATTTACTCTCTAATTTGAATTCAATTGAGAAATACGTGTTATCAGTCATTACCAGGTAAAGAGTCATTTTTCGCTCAAAACGAGCAAAAACCCGTAATTTTCACTCGAAACCACATTAGAAAGTAGATATTCTCTATAAGACAATTTATGAAAAAACGAACTTCTACATTGATACCTGCGTGTCATCAGTAAGCAATTTTTGATAATAAATGATAATCATGTTACGAAATTTCAGTAATTTGAAATAAGTAAAGCGTCAATTTAACGTGGATTATTCTCTCTGTATTTTTTTTATGCTGTTAAGTTAAATCACGCGCATGTCGCAAGCTAAATTAGCCAAAAGTATAAAATGTCACGACGATTATTATAAAGCGTCACACATATATTTTCTTCTTTTTCTTTTTTCCCCGGGTGCTCGTTTTTACTCCTCATCGGCGGCGAATCGTCGACCGGCGAAATGAAGTTTTTTCGCGTCCCGAGTTGTTTGCTTAGGTTTCTGCTACACTTGGCTGAGAATTGCTTCTTTTTCTTCCGTCTGCAAATAAGAGATAACTTTTTGCGTTAGGAGTCGAAGATGAGCAGTATTATACTTTACAGAAATTAATCTGCTCTTATTGCACTCTCTGCAAGACTTCGTTTATTCGTTAAAATGATTATACGTTTTTATGATTTTGCAAAATAGTTTCTAAATCAAGCAGTTTCCAAAAAAGGAGAGAAGGTTTCGAACATACAGTCAAAAAGCTTGAAAAACTTCCTATAGAAAAAAACATTTACTAGAACTAGTATATTTATTCTCTACAGTTTATACACTCACGTGGAAAATTTTAGAATTATGTATTCTACATTTCTTATGTAAAATAATTAAACTTTTGACTTTGATACTGGATTAAATTATTTCGATTTATGTGAAATTTAAAATAAAAATTGTGTTATCGAAAAAGGAAAAGAATTATTATTTAAATAATCAATTTATAAATATATGTTATTATTAATAACAGTATATGCAATAAATATACTAATAACGTTTTAAAATAATGTTAACGCCTCAATAATTCTAAATAGCCTGGAAGCACTTATTCGGTAAATTTAAAAGCGCGTTTATGCACTTGAAACATACTCCCTCTCTATATGACACAAGGGGTTTAATCAGAAAAAAACCGCCATTCATGCAAAACGCATCCCTTTCCACCTCAATTATAATCCAGCAATTATTCTCAACTGCCTTATCTCTCAAGAATAACCGCTATAACGCAATCAAACGCGAGGTAAGAAGAAAGAAAACAGAGAGAAAGAGAAGAGTGGATAGAGGGTGGCGACCCCCTTCGGAAAGGGTAAAAAAGGGAACGAACGTTAAACGCGCGGTTGAAGGCAAGAGGATGACAAAGGGGTCGTGCAGATAAGGGATAGGAAAGAGCTTGAAGAAGTGAACTGGAGAGTGAAGTGAGGGAAATAGAAAAAATGACGGGGAGACATAGGCCAGATGTTAAAAGGGATTAGCTGCCATTTTTTCCCTTTCTTTTCGAAATCTCAACAGAGGAAAATTTATGTCGAAATATTAAATTGATTTGTAATCTTACTTTTTATCAACTCTGTTTTAAAATTTCAATAAAAAAAAAATAAAAATTTTCAATAGAAACATATAGAAGATTTTAAAATAATTTATAATGAAATTTCTGAATAAAAATGATTTTCTTCCATATTTTTGAATTCGTTATGGTCAAATTAGAGTCTGCAACTCAACGTATTTTGCATTTACCAATGCAGATATCTACTTTACCGTCTCTTATTTCTTATGCTTAATTTTTGTGATGTTAGACGTTCCAACGTTCTCATGGATAATAATATCTTTAGATGAGAAAATCTGGATTTGTCAAGTGGTATTCCACCGATAATGAAAAAATAAAATTAGCTGCATACATATAGAATTTAAAAATACTACCTGTCTGTTGTATGCTCAAACAACGTAACAAATCGATTTCTGTTTAAAGGGGGATATATTAGTATTTTTCATAATATAAACGTTTTATCGAAATTTTTTTCAGTTCATCAGAACTGCTAAATTAATTTTTTTTTTTTTTATTTCTACTGATTTATTTGTCGATTTCGACTTAATTAATAAATAATGTACAGATTTTTACTTGCAACACTTATTCAAATTAAACTTAAATATTATCGCAAGAAGCAAATGTAAATATTGACACTCGTCAGAATTAAATGTGTTCCCAAAACACTGATCAAAGAGAATTTTAATTTAAAAAAAAGAAAGAAATCATCACGGAGCCACTGGAAAGAGTAGAGGGGAGAAAACGGACGCCGATCGATTCGCGATTCATGTAGCGCAGCATCCATAATACGCTCAGACCATGTATGTGTAGGTTCACCCTCGGCCCTGACAATGATTATACGAGCTCTGGCTCTGTCCTTGTCTAACTTTCCACCCCTCGACGCCGAAAATACGTTTGTGGAATAAGGGAAATTAAGGGGATGTGCCTGGGTTATCGACCCTACGGCTGCTCCCTCTTTCTCTCTCTCTCTTGCGCGCGCCTTTGTTTAGACTTTTCTTTTTTGATTTCGCCAGACTTATTCCAAGAGCGAATGCATTTTGAATTCAGTTTCTGAAGAGTAAAGGCTGTTGGAAACGAAAGCGTAGATACACGTGATGCTCTGATTCCAATTTGTTTTGTTGAAATAAATTGAATGACTTATAGTCATAGTTATGTTTTTAAATTATTGTAAAGCAGTGTGTACTAAATATAACAAAATAAAACATGAAATATTTTAATACGTAAATCACAATTTTCCAGTAAAGATTTTTTCTTCGAGTACACAATACAAAAAACAATTTTGAAAAGTAAAAAGTAAATTTGTTGCATCTCGCAAACAAAAGTGGAAAGAAAAATTTCCAGGCTTGCCCAAACCGCGCGAACCGGACGTTTCATCAGCGTCCGAACCCAGCAATTCGATTACCTCGTGCTTTTTTCGCCTCATTCGATCAGGACCGCGTATTGGCGTCCCTCAAAAAAAAAAAAAAAAAAAAAAAACGCGGACGCGCGAGAATCACAATATTGTCGGACAGCTCGTTAACCATCGCGGCTCTATCGAAATCGATGAGACGTCCGGACTTTATCACTGGATTATGTGCGTACGCGGGGACAAATTAGCTGCTTTATCACAGCTATAAGTTTCAGCCGCCCTCCGCTCGATGGCGTTGCTATCACGGATAATGAGAGACGCGATGCTAGATATATACTTGAATAATAGACTTCGAAGCTTTCAGGAAATCTGACTTATCTGATCGGACTTTTATCTTTGGAAGTGAGTCGCTCTTGATTCAACATTTTATTACGATTAAGAAGCATCATTAAATCAAAAGCTATGATAACGATAATAGTATTTTCCAAAATCAATAGATTTTTATTGAATTACTACACTATGAACAAAATATAGCTTTCGAATACAAGTTGTCCTTGTATCAAAAGTACAAATTTTGTTTCATGACAAATTGTAACATTTAGTCAAAAAAGGAGATAATTGTTAAAGTTCCCATATCTAAAGCTTTATCACATTAAGATCATATCTTAAGATACTAAGGAAGAAGTTTTTCGTATCGACGCCAATCCAATCTTACAATAAATCCTCATACCTACAGTTGGTCACTAAAGAATGAAAGAAAAACCAATAAGAAATAGATATAACATCGCATCTGGAATCTGAAACTTTGAAAGCCGCACTCGAGACACGACGTAGTGCAAACGTAGCGTTGTGAAAGATTATTCAATTTCCCCTGCGCGAACATTCTCGGATGCGCGGTTTATCCGACGCCTCCCAACCCCCGTCGCGTTTTCGTTTATCACACGAGCGGTCGATGTCGCTACTGCCATTCGCTTTGCGCTGCAGCCTGACGCTGCCGGGGGGTTGGTTCATCGGTTCAAGTGTCACGAGACACGTCAGAAACCACTGCGTCTGACTATCGCGACCGAGGGAAGCTTGAAATGTTTCTCTTTGACGGGCGACGCTTCGTTGCTTCTATTTATACGTACGATTGACGTTAATATCTATATCGTTACCAACAAGATATTCTTTGATCGAATTGCTATCGATTCTACGAAAATGCCGATCCTATGAATTTTGCACTCTATCTTTTCAATTAAAAAGAATATACATTTAATTACATAATCGTATTGAAAATTCTTTTTAGTTCAATCGGTGTAGAAATTTCAAAGCTTTTCAATTTTCAAAGGACTTTTCCGGTTATTGTACAAAAGCTACAAGGACATGGCTTGTGCAAATGATATTCATAATCCAGTAGAGAATATCCACATCTGGTCAGACTGCACATATTTTATTCCGCCAAGTACATCGACGTTTATTATCGATTGACAAAATCTACGGGAAACATTTGTGTAACCTGTCTCCCCTCGGCAGCTGAAATATTCACGACCGTACGGTCGACATTCAACAATTTCGCTACATCATCGGAACTTCTCAGTTTACCACAATCAAACAAACCGACATCCCCTACATCGAAGCCGAGAACTAACGACTCCAGACCACTCGAGAGCTCCCAGCATCGAAAGCCAAGAGAGCTGGCGAAAGGTGAAGCCGAAAAGCATCCCCCAAAGCGGGTTCAAATCGATCGCGCCTCCTCTCCCCTCGTGTCTCGGTGAAGCTCCGAGCTTGGAGCACGATTGACCCACCCGAGACCATTGTCCTGACCGTCAACATCCCCCATCATCCCTGGTAAAGCTCGCATCAGATGGCGCCAGCGATCGGAGCGAGGCAAATGATCGGAAGTCCCAGCTAAGCGAGAGAGACAGGGACAACGAGAGAAGGTTACTCTGGTGGGGGCTGGCGTATAGCTCCTGCGCGTCGCAGCAAGGTCGCCATTGCTCTGGGTTATAGCAGCAGCAGCAGCGGCGAGGACAGTCGGCTATATAGCTCGGAGAGGCAACCCAGCCAGTGTAGGAGCTCTGCTCTCTCTCTCTCTCTCTCTCTCTCTCCGCCGCCGCCGCCGCTGGCACTCGCAACTCGTACGTCTTTCTCGCGCGCACGATTCCGGCGCAGAGCAGCGAGCAGCTTACCCACCAGCCACGCGATATATCCTACCCACACGGGCATCTCTCTGCACGAGCACGGACAGAACGGAGGGGGAATCGAATCGCGTAGTCAGTCAGCACTAGGAGGATTCTACCTGTGCGCGCGCGCTTGCGGCCGGGGGCTTGTTGCCGACTAATGAAATGCCGTGGTCGACGTCGAGGTCGTCGTCGACGGGGCCCCTGCAGCACCGGCAGCTTCCTCCGAGGGACGCATCACCGGGCACCAGTGCACCACCAGCCTAACAGCCGCGTCTGATCGCCCGCGGCGCCGCCGCCGAGACCCGCACCGCCGTCCAACAGCATCGCGCTCTTGTGTACCATACTCGACTCCCTCTCCTCCTCCTCCTCCTCCTCCTCCTCCTCCACCTCCTCAACCTCCTCCCACTACGTACACGCTCGAATATCCCGTGCTGCTGCTGCTGCTGCTGCTGCTGCTGCCTCCTCCTCCAACCTCCCCCCAGATTTCATCTCCCACTTGACACCCTTACAAACGCTGCTGCTACTGCTTCTGGTGCTGCTGCTGCTGCTGCCGCCGCCGCCGCCACCGCCGCTTTTTCCTCCCACCTCCCCGAAAAACGTCATCCTAGTTTTATTTCTTTCACCTCGCTTGTGTTTGTAACCTCAATCGGAGACTGGCTGCTGACTGCCAAGGTGACTCTCAGTTACTCACCTACAACGCATCCGTCCGCTCATCCATCCATCCATCTATTCATCCACCCATCCATCCATCCATCCATCCTTCATCCCGCGAGATAAGCACCCTTGTGCTACGTATTACTACGTGTGCTGCGTGTGCGTGTTACGCGAGCGACGAGTGAGTATCGTCGATGTGGCTCAGTGCGCGGGTGGTCCTTGTTGCTGCTGCTGCTGTTGCTGTCGCTGCTGGTGGCTACTATGGAGCGGCTCGACACGTAGGATTCTGAACTGGCAGCAAGGAGTCGGCGAGAGCGGACGGCCAGGATAAATAGAAACCAAATAAGGGAGAAAGTGCGTTTAAGCTGGCTGAACAGAGGGAGCCCCTAATCAAGATCTCGTATGCCTCGAACGACGGCGAGGTAAAGGGATTCGTTTATCGTCGGGCGGCCGATAAGCAGCCACCCAATCGTTTCGCGATGAGCGAGCAGGATGTCGACGATGTCGCCTTTCTCACAGGTTAACACACCCCACACATCTCACCTAAATCATTCCTCTCCTATCTATCATATAGACTCTGCATGTACACCAGATATGGCCTTCGCTGCCTCTCTCTCTATATCTATCTTTCACTCTCTCTCTCTCTCTGTCTCTCTCTCTCTCTCTCTCTCTCTCTCTCTCTCTCTCTCTCTCTCTCTCTCTCTCTCTCTC
>UELV01137300.1:0-26646 GCA_900490015.1 Megastigmus stigmatizans
TCTCTCTCTCTCTGTCGCTCTGTCGCTCTCTCTCTCCCTTTCGAGGTTATAACATTCGAACTCTCTCTTGCTATCCTCGTCCTCGCTTCTTTGCCTCTTTTTTCCTTTATTTTTATTATTCGGTAAAAACGCAGTCACGATGCATTGTGCCGCGCCGGCCAACTCCATGATGCATTGGGAATATTCAGTGAACCGGTTCCATTGCTCTCTCGCGATCCTTTTATCGATGTGCGATCGGCTTTGACAATGTCGCTTCAGTGCGGCGCAAATGTAGGCACCGTACGAATTCCCCTGGAGAGTTTCTCGCTCCTTATGAAATTGCCCTGTGAACTCTGGCGTCCAGTGGCTATAACGTACAATCAATACGAAATTCTTGCTGCTTCTTCTACTGTTTCACTGATACCGATTAGGGAAGCTGTAAATCATTCAATAATTAATTATGCTGTTGAGTTTAAAATTTTTAATTAGAAGTTTTTTTATTTATTCTTAAGCTTATTTAATTATTCTTCCTTACTTTAATTCACGAGAAAACTATTACCAGAAAAAAGAAAGACAAAAATTCTATTTAAATGTTAATGCCGAAATTTACATTATGGATAAACTGAACAGTAACGAATTGTAAGTCGTTAACGATTCTAGAGAAAATATTGGATTCAGATATCAAATTAACCATAAAAACTTTTTATAAAACTTTGAGTTCATTACAAAAATAAATATATCGGATTTCTAATCACTTTTATTCTTATAAAAACGTATTTTGTAAACTCACACACGGGAAGCAAACAACGATACATTATCTGCATCTTTGCAAGACACCAAGAAAGCTATTTGCATTAGCTGGCCAAAATATCATTTACTCAAAATTTTATTTAGACACCTGGAACCTCGCATTTAATCTAGAGCACACGAACTCCCTCGAACAGTTTCTTGCGACCTCCACTATGTGTGCTGTTACCAAATATCTGGGAATTATGGCTTGATCTCAATTAATCCTGAGAACACACACACCGGCGAACCAAATGAAGGAGGACATAGACGTTGACACAAAGGTGTTGGTAGCAGTAATAGCAGAAGCTGTGGCAGTAGCAGCGGCGGCGGTGAGCGACTCCAAGGAATCCCTGACGAGTTCGCTGAACCCGAGTTCATCGGTTACCACTACCACATCATGTGCGCGTGTATGTGCATCACGAAAGGAGTTTCTTCTCTCTCTCTCTCTCTCTCTCTCTCTGTCTCTCTCGCTTGCTAGCTCTCCCTCTCTTGGACGCAAGGAGGCACTTGTCTCTTGCTAGAGGATTCCCTTATTCGGAGTATCTCTCTTCTCACTCCTTCTCCGACTCTCCATTCGCCAGAGGCTTTTCCTTTCCCCGAAGGCTACGACCAGCAGGAGCAGCAACTTCTTCCTCTCCCATCGATGCAACAACTTCGAGTAGCCTGTGTACCATACAGCTGGAGGATAGCGCAAGAAGGATAGTAAGAAAGAATGAGAGACGGAGAGCATGGAATTTATTATGAGATACGGGTATCGTCGTACTCGTTAATCGATCCCCAACTTTCCTTTCTGCCTCCTCCTATCAATTCTTTCTTCGGCTCGAGAACGTATGTGTGTGCACAAGCAAGGACGGCTGTAGATACGCGGGGTTATGGAGGCATGCTTTTTCATTTGCGAAAGCATTATGTGTCAGGAGCCAAGGTCGTACACGTACCTATACCCGTGTACGTGTTGTACAGACTGGGTATGCTGATACTGCCGGTTATTTTGAGATGATGAGTTAAGTATATGTAGCTGGCACGGTGGTCTTGGAGGTACAAAAGGCTTCTTGGGAAAGTGGACTATGGCTAGATTTTTATGATGCTTTGAATGGATCTTGTTTGGCAATAAGTCAGAATCAGAGTGCAAAAGCGAGATGATTGCTTAATCGAAGAACGTTCAAGTTTAAAACGAATGGCTGAATCACGTGACAATCTTATTTGGCTGAATAAGCTATTCTAATTTATAAATCATGTAAGTATATATATTATTTAGGGAAATTTTTGTAGATTGAAGCTAATCGAAAACCATCATTGGTGACTTTTTTATATAAACTTTTCATATAAAAATAACTTCAAGATCAAAGGTCAAAATATTGTAAATTATTTGTAATCGGGTTAAACTATTAATTACAGCAGAGAAAGAGAAGTGTTATAAAATGTGAGGTCAAATACTGCAGTTTCATAATCTAATTAGCATTAATTTTCCTACTCTCACTTTATAAATCACTCGTCCTTGATATTCTGTAAATTTCTCATAAAAGCGAGCCAGAAAGAGAAGATCTGGAACAAAATCGTCTCAGCAGGACCCAGTTGCAATTGCTCTTTCGACTAGAGGCGATTATATGTGAGGATATCCGCTCTTTCCACATTTCTCCTCCAATTCTTCTTCGTTCCCGTTTTCCCCACCTTTCAAGCTTTTTATGATACCAGTTTCAGAGAATGAGAGCGACGTTACGGCGAGGAAGGGCGAACTTTCTAGGACTCCGATAGCCTCGTATTGACGACAATTTCCAAGCCCTTCTGGTATGTGCGCAGTATTGGGCACAGAGGCGATGATTTGAATTTCGATTAGACGGATGGTATTCAGGGATTATGATTATACGAGTGAGGGAGAGAGACAACGACTCCTCCAGCGATTTAATTTCAGAGGTTAATATTACTGCCTTAATATCTAAAGTGCCCTTAAACTTATCAAATTGAATTTATGTCAGCGAATGAAAAGTTAAAATTTTCTCATCGCTTTAAATACGGAATATAGAAAAATCTTTTTTCTGCCATATTTTGTCACGTAGGATTTTAATTAATTGCGCATTTACGTGATGAATTCAATTAAATTTTAAATCACTATTTCTATAATACTAGTCTTTGACCATGCATCGACACTAACGCGTGAACTTCAGCCCATCCACTCATTCATTATAATCGATTACACGCATCATAGTCGGTAATCGATTAAGCACAGCTATAAATCGAATATAAAAAAAAATTCGGTTGCGAACTCAATTTTCCCAATCGCTGCACATCAAACTCCGTCAGGACTCCTGCCCAACTTCTTGATCGAGTCACCCCAACGATTCACAAAACCAGTTATACCCACCGCAACTATCGTTAAAAACTATTTGGATAACCCCTCGGTAAACGACCAATACATACATATATAAAACCAGCGAGTGAAATCGAAGTGGTCCGATAAAAAGATAAAAAAGGGATACCGGAATTTCACAAATCTCCTGCTGCGAAAGCTACCTCTGGGGGGTAGGGACATATACGCACCTTTTCGCATTTCAGCTGTATGAGTGAGCACATCAGGGGAAGGGTTGATGTGCGAGCAAGTTTACCTTCAGACTCTATGTGCAATGTAATTAATGAACGGTCCTTGAGCGCGCTGTGTATTGCAGCCCTTCAACTCGAGCGCCCTCTCGACCCTTCTAACCCCCTTTCTCCTTCCTATATTTTTTCACTATACTCTCACTCTTTGAGCTTCCTTTATCTGTTTTATTTTACCACTTTCGTGCACCGGATTTTTCCTGTTTTTTTATTACTGGTTCTCACCACTATATAGTTTTTCGAAGAAAAATCGCGTATATGAAAACCTTATATTTACCTTTTAAGCATTTCTCTTAATTGTAATACAGTAAAAATAGGGAGCGCTCTACCGTATCAACGGTTTAAAGTTATTTCGACTAGTCGATTCGACTGAAATTTATAATAACAGTTAAGTAATAATTCACGTTAAATCTGCACAATTTTTAATGTTTTTCTTCATAAATATTAACGACTAAAAAATTTACATTAAGGGAAACTATGAAAAAAAAAATTAACAATTTCTTTGATTAATAAATTCCCATTTTCTCGTATGCTTTCTCCTTTTTTAGTTTCTGCTTGTACATTTTGGTTCCCTCCCTACCAAAGTCTCTGCGAAAAAAAAAGAGAATCAACCCCTACGGGGATGCTTACAAGTGAGAGAGATTTTCGCATAGTGTGTCTGGCTTGTGCACGCGAAAAAGGACAGCTGACGATGATTGTCGAGAGCTTGGAGGTTAGAATTTCCAACATGTTCCCCTCCCTCCAATCCAGATCGTATTAAAAGGAGCGAGCGAGATAAAAATGAGAGGGGAAGGGAGCAAAACCGGGCCGGCAGATGCAACGCGGTTCTCTCTCTCAACTTTTGTTTACGTCTCGCTCTTTCAGGGGTTTTGCAGTATGGCATATTTTGGAGGTTATATCGTTGAGTTTTTTTAGGATTGTCAATAAGGGGCAGTTGCATGCTGGTCTCTCGAGCTTTATCGTGATACTTTTTTTATCTCCACCACTTCTTTACGGGCATAGTTTCTTTTCGTTTATTAAATACTAAATTGTGAGCTACCATGAAAAAATTTATTTAATGAAAAAATTAAATCTGCTTTTCAAGCACATGAAGGCCTTTTTTTTTAAATTTTTACGTAAAATTAATTGATGAAGGAAGTTTTATTTAGACTCTTAAAAAAGTGATGGCCAGATTTTGTGAAGCATTTAAAAACATGATTTGATTTGCTATGGGTAGTTATTCGAATAGCAGTAAAGTTTAAAATATTGTTATATAAATTAATATTTTAATTTAAATTGGTGAAAGAATTATGTATGCTCGTTAGAATAGATTCTTAAACAAATTATTTAGTGTATAATTCTTTCGGAGCTTATATATTAACGGACTATTTTTAACTAAATTTTGTCCTAATATTATTTTCTAACCTCAAAAATTAGAACGAGTGATAATCTATCGTTTTGCATGACAATAATATTTTGGGAGAAAGATTATTAATAAAAAAAGACACATGAGGAGGAAAGTATTTTTTAATATTGAAGTATTTATTAAAGTTTAATTAACGACCCACATGCGGGGGCGTATGAATTTTGGTAGAGTAAAAAACAAATTAATTTAAAAATGTGACTTTTAAAAAATCAGGAAGTTTGATGATTACCGCATGAAAGGTTCAGCATCGACGGTTTCGTCAGTGGTTGTGCGCACCATAGTATATATAACGTCTGCCTTGCCACATATGTCATAAACCTATTTTCAAACCGCAAACATTTCGCTGTTCCGATTGCGCAACGTTTTATTAACTCGTTACCGCGAGCAGCTCACTTTTTCCTCCGTCTCTTTTTCCAGAAACGCATGAAAACACACGCGCTTGCGTAAAAAAAAATTCTCCTGCTCATCTTCAGCAAGCGATAAAAATTCTCGGCAGAAGCGCGTCACGCGTCTCCAAAACAAGTTCATAATCGAATCTCAGAAGACATAACCTCTCGCTCCCGATTCGAAAGAAATCATTCGGTCTCTCTCTCTTTTACTGCTCCCTTCCAACCCAGTTTCGCTTCGCGCGTCGGAAAATCGTCCCATATATGGCGCGACTCTCTCGGCACGCAGACTTTTTTCATTCTGTCTCTCTTTCTCTCTTATTATTATTATGTGGAGTCTTTCATTACGCAACGCAAAGAGTATATACGGTTATGGTAATCTCGCGTGTCCTGGAACCGGTCCGAATTATCCCTTCATGCAAGATGCACAAGACTTTCGTTCACATAAATATGCAGTTCTTTTTTTATATGCATACTTTATTCATATTCACAACTTGAATTTGCATGATTGCAAAGAATTTTTTCGGCAGTTTTAATGTTTCTTAGATTCATTTTGTTACAAGTGGTCGAATTTTACTCAATATTTACAGATTGAACATATTATGCAGTTTAGTTATAAGTTATGTAAAAGAATTTCTATTACTGAGGTTTGTTCTCCGCAAAGTTTTAAGCAAAAGTTAATTTTTTATTAAACTTAACGTAATCAATTTGTTTGTTCTGAAGCGATATTTCATTTACCAGTTTTTGTTTTAGTTTTTGGCGTAGCTAAGAGGATACCGTGTATTACATAATGCTCTCTAACATTAAATAAGTAAGTATTTAGCAGTGGCAAGTATACCACTGATTTAATTAGGTATTATTGCAAAACAGTGAGTAGTTACTGGTTTGCAGAGACTACACCAATATTTCAAGCAAGACGATTTTCCATACCTCAGCTATACTGAAAATCTCTGTACAGGCTTTAATTTTTTCATTAAGATGTTTATTTAGTAGAATACAAAATAAAAATTAATGATTCTAAATGAATTAATTAAATGGTATATTTCATTTTATGTTTATTATAAGTGCATATATGGGTCATTTAATCCTCAATATATAGGTTGACATTTGGCGTATGTCTATAGCTATGTATCGGAGACGTATGGGAGATGCTATTTCATCTAGTAAGATATTGGGCATATTAAATATTTTACGCGGGCAGTCACATAATTACTATGATCCTAAATAAAGGTAGTTGACACTTTAGAAAATAATTTTATAACAATTCCCTTGTACAAGTAGACCATTTTTCACTAAGACCCTATAAGATGAATCGATCTCTCGCATATTCATTACTTAGAAAATTTGATTTTGAACGCCTTGGCTAATTCCTTGATATTTACCCTATTTCATAAAAGGCTTGATTTCTTTCAGAAGAGAAAGTGCAAAACTAACTTAAAAATTCTAATGAAATGTATAAATTGGTAGCTATAAGGATTACATCAAAGGGCGGTCCGTAAGAAAACTTAAATTATTCATTGATTTTTATTTCTTACTATACCTCGGTAGGTAAATTCAGGAACTATTTTATAAAATTAACAATAAATTTTTTTAAATTTGCACAATTTGATGAAAGTCGCACTAGCTAAATTAGTCACTCTGATTCTGACTTATGCAAAGAAAGTTAAACAAGAATTTTGCAATCTCTCATTGAGTCAAAATTACCTTTGATTCACTTTTTATTCCTTCAGTACTTTTCACGGGTAAGCGACAGCTGTGTGAATATTTAAAACTTTTTTCCTAACTTAGTGACATTTTTACGGTTTCGATCCTTGGACCAAAAAATCTGCGCAGGTGGCAACAGTTGAATTTTTTAATTAAGACTCTTTTCTGACATAATTTAATTAATATCTTCCCAAAGCCTCGCCAGAACATCCTGCATTATAGTACTTTAATTAAAAATTTCTTTTAATTACGAGATTTTTCTCCTTGCAACTCTCCGCAGACTCGCCAGCATCTAGTAAGATAGAGAGAGAAGGAGAAATAAAGAAAAAAGTTGCGCGAAGGTCGCGGGTGTGTCGTTACACTTCTATCTGTCATTTCTCGCTCGTATTTTTCTTTCTTTTTCCAGTTCTTAAGGTAGGCAGATATCAACAAGCCTTGACAGACGATAAATTACATGATACTGCGTGCGCGTGCGACAGTTTTTCTCTGAATAAACTCAAAGAACATGGGACTTAGCCTCAAAGATAATAAACTTCTTTTTATTTTAATAGGTTTCTTTATTCCTAACATCTGCTAACGTTGATCATATTTTATGTAAACCTTTTCAAATCATTAGACTATTTTGATTTTTTTTTCACATTTAAAATTATCCGATAAATAATTTTAATAGCAGTATATTGAGGATGTCCATCACAATCAATCAAGCATCACAAAGTACGAAATATATAGGTAATTGCAAAAAGATGAATTGCGCAAATGCATATTGAATTTCAAGTATTTCACTCTGACATTAACTTTGCTTGGAAACTAGGTGTACACCAGCCAAAAATTATCAATGGTTACGGTAACTATTAAGGACTACTTTTTTTTAAATAATGCACACGTGTCAGGCGAAAATGAAGCCGCTTTAATTTAGTATAAGAGGATTAGAATTAAGAAAGCCTGCGCAGCAAGGTGTGTAACCCTATCTTCTCTAGAGCCTCTCAGAGGTGGTACAAAGGGTTGGTCTCTCGGAAGTTCGACGCCGACTATCAGTTACATCCGCTTTCGGCTGTGTGCCTAGTCTAAAACTGGAGTTGTTTCAATTTTTTATTGCGCAAATTGTGGAGTCGCGTTCTTGCTAACGAACTCGTCCAGGTGTTTCAATTTTTTATTATTGTCACCCTTTATTAACCTCCATTGACGGTTACTTCATTGTCTTGATAAATATTTTGGACTTAACATTATAACCACTTTTATGGTTCGTTTTATTTTTAATTTTGAAAGAACAGATTTTATTTAATAATTATTTTTGAAAAAATCGTTAAGGATACTTTCGCTCAATTTGTGAAAATTTAACTTATTCAAATTGATTAGAGAATTTTTGTCTTGAAATAAGTTAGTAAAATTTAGGACAAACTAGTCCTGTAGTGAAAATTTTAAAATAGTTATTCTGCACCTATTTTATAAGTGTATATTCATTATTCGTTTCATCTTATTGAAATGCAGTAATATCCTAACACTTTTTTGATTGGACTATTGCAAAATTATCTTATAAATCAATTTCCATTTTAATAAATTATACATCATGCATTTTTACTTTGAGAGTACAAACATTGAAGGTTTTGTTATAAACAACACGTGAAACCAGATGCAGAAAGAAACGTTGGTACGAAGCCATTAAAGTGACATAATACAAAAGCTTGTATCACTTAACTTGCCTCTTTTAATTCGTTACATTGTGCATTACGGTTAACATTTTTATTTGTAACATTTTCACTTTTATTGGGATCCAATGGGATCACGGAGATGCAGAGTACGGAGTGTATTAAATTTCTACACTTTTTGTATTAGTGACTCAGGTTTATAAGCTGGTAATAAAGTACCTTTTTATGTATAGATATAGACAATATTACCAATGAAGAGGAAGAACGGTGATACTTAGAAAATCTTTGAAATACGTACCTGCAACAGAAAATACAAAATAAAAAATTAATTTATTGCAATTTTAGTGAAATATGGACTATTTATTATAAATATATAATACTTGAAAATTCTATAGATATTTTAGTCAAATTAAAATTAAGCGGGTGTAATTAAATCATTAAAACATTTATGGGTGTTCGCTTTAGTGAATCAATGCTTCTTCAATGAGCGTCCTTTAAAAATTAGGATCTTAATTCTGTATCTTCTCTCTTTTTCTCTCTTTTTGTCTTCACTTCGTCTCCTTTACCCAGTATCGTGTTGCTGTCTCATCCGTTCGAGAACCCTTTCCTTCTTGGTGAGGTCCAAGAGCAATCAGCCGCGCCTCGCGTCCGTCCCTCTCTCTTTCTCGCTCTCTCTCCCTCCTCGCAGGGGCGATTTTTCCGCATGGATGGATTCACGGAACGAGAGAGTGAGAGAGTGAGGAGAGTGGGGTAGAGAAGAGAAGGTAGGCGTCCGTCGTCGTATAAGGTTTCGCTCCGGAGCTCTCGCGAGGATAATCGTCCGAGACCAGTTCATGCGACGACGTTCGTCTCGGTTTTTTGCAGCGTAATTTTTATAGTTAGCCCTACGAGCTCTGCATCATGTATGTGCACATCCGTGAGGATGATTCACGTATTGTATACGTTGGTATGGAAGGATGAAGCTACAGGATTTAATTCTAATAGAGATAATAACCGATTGCTTTGCGTAGAGTTAGAAATTTGGAACCGTAAGCTTGGATTTTAATACGTCCATTTAAAAATGTTTAGTCAGTAAGGTAACTATTTAAAGAAAATTGCAATAACTACGTATTAAATCTTTATTTAACCTGAAAATATTGACGTTAATACACGGTAATACAGTGTTATAGGAAATCGTGAATGGGGCCACAGACCCCTAAGCGAGAATAAAATCGCGTTTTAAATCATCTTAATCTTGAAACCTATTAAAATTGTTTAGAATGTTCAATTGTTGGTACACATTAGTCAGGCTGAACAACCTCTCAGTAGGAAATAATCACGCTATTTTGAATAGACTGCGGAGAAAGAAATCGGCAACAAGCTCGCTTTCATACAGAACCAACACGTGGGCTTCTATTGACAAACTTCCGCGTTGCCAGTGGCTTTGCACGATAGACTAGACACTCAGCGGAGATTTTTTCATTTCATCAATCTGTGCATACAACAATTTTCGAGACGTGATTCCAATCGTTGATTATCATTCATGCAACTAAACCTGCGATCATAGTTCGGTGCATAGCTCGGTCTCTACAGAGAGTTATCGATATCCAATGGTGGCGATGGTTAATACTTTGTTCATTAACTTACTGACTCAATGGCCCCCGATGGAACGCATTCGTTCGTTGACCGCAACCGAGTCATTGGTCCGGAGACTTCCGAAATCCACTTTGAGCTCAATGCGAATAGCTGTGGTTTTGCATTGAACGAGGCATCGAACCGACAGAGTGTAGGAAAACTTACGGGTTTCCGTTCCATTGTACGACCAGAAGAGGAAAATGCAATGTCGTCGCGACTTTGGCTTTTAACTTGGCAATTTCCAGAGTCGTTAAGTGCCCGTGGCTTATCGTAATTCCTAAGCCGTCAGACCATTGAATAGAGTTTAATTGGATAAACAGTTTATTCGTTACTCAATCGGCTGGAGAAGTTATAAATAAAATGTAATCAGCTAATATTGTTTAAATATCCATATGATAGAAAATAAAGTGTTTCATTGGTTTCGGTAATCGCTTAATGAAAAGAAATATTTAATATTTATTTAAATGACAAGGATTCCTTATAATTTTACAGAGTTTAGATATCATCATCAGAATATATCAGATCTCAGTCATAAAGCTAGTGAGTAAAAGGATTTCGAAAATGTGAAGAATATTCTCAGAATAAAAAACTATTTCTAATTCCTTAATGGTCAATTTTCTACGTCATTGGTACATTTACAATTACATTCTATCCATTGCATTTTTTCTTTGGAATGTACCTTTTAAAGATATCATTTTAATTATATTATCTTTACATCTCTGCAAATCATTTGACAAAATTGCAAGATCCTGCATAGACTATTAGTTTTTTCGTTTCTTCGAATTATACGCTCAAGAAAAACCAGATCATATTGTGAGTATTAATCGTCTATTAACTGAAAAAACTGGCCATCTTTCAAGTAAACACTCAGCCTCCCTCGTTCTCCCTACAGATGATAATTTCTCAGGGCACAAACTAGTAGTAGTAAAGCCACGTTTAATTCCACAAGTATCTCTCCGCGGCACCATAACATTTTTCCTTGCCTCGTATACAAGTACGCTGGATTGTCCAAGGCTGCTAGTGATGTGCGTTCGCAGAAAGTCGCTGCAGCCTCGGCATCGAGTTCAGTAGCCTGGCGAGTGCAAGGACCGTAACAAAACCAACGATCATTGCTCAACAGGAGAGAAGGAGAACAAGAAGATCCCATGTTCAGAGAGGAGGAGGTAGAGAAGAAGAAGAACCGTGGACGAGTCTTCGAGCTCACTTGTATGTAAGTCGATCCAATTAAGCTGGAGGACAAATCTTCTCGAATTAGTCCATTGATATTAATGTGAATGCAAGGCTGTTGTGGTGGATCGTCACTATGGTAATCTTGACCTTGGATACGAGTATCGAGACGTTTTCTTTTCTTGTACTATTCGAATTCGTTTAAAGGGTTGGAGTTTTCAATTTATTGCATTGACCTCTTTTTTGTCGTTGTGATGGAAATATAGGTTAAATTAGCTTTCTTATTTAATCATTGTGAATACAATTCGAATCCATCGGAAAATTTTAAGGTTTAAAAAGGAGAAGAAATTTTAAAATTTAAGAATAATTGTCACTGATAAATACAGCAATGAAATAAAATAGACTTTATATTATTAATTTCTTAAGAAAGTGAAAATATTAAGTTTTAGATAAATATTAACAATTTAAAAATCTTTACATTTTGTAGCAATTTTGAATGCAGACTCAGTTTAATCAGTTCAAATAGCATGCTAAGTTCCAGTATTCTCGGAAATAGAATCTGAATTATTAATGAATTCCAATCGCTATACTGTATACTACGAAGATGCCATAGCATATCCAATAATTTCAAATTGATTTTTAACACTCTCTGTTTATGCTGCAGTAAAAAAGCGACTGTTGGTTATTTAATTTATCACATCAACGAAATACAAAATCCAACCGTTATCCGAAAATGAACTAATTTGCATCCAATTCTTTCATTTATAATATACTATATCGCTCAGACTTAAAAATCGCAAGTTTGATATGATTTTTAGGTTTAGACTCTTGTGGTATAAAATAACGTTCGACACTACTGGGTAAGTTAATTTTTAGCGCATGTAACTCGTTTTGCTCGGGTAAAAAACGTCATATGGGCTAAACCACTAACTTATTTACCAGTGTCGAAAAGTACTGTCATATTAAATACATCACTTTTATAAATGGGAACCCAAATTTCATCAGTTAGATTTTCGCGGTTAGACTAACCACATGTTTATTATGCCCAAAGGCTGATCTTGTTTTTCATAAAGAAAAAAATGACGTGAAGAAGCCGTTAATCGAGTTTAGTTGCCTCGGGGTACTGGCATCGCGAAATCGTTCGCGCATGATTCGAGAAATTCCAGGACTCTCCTGGTGGTCTATGCCAACTCGAATCTTCGTGAGGATGATGAGCACGAGGAAATTTACATCGCAGAGCAGCCTTTCGAAGAAAACATTGATTTGAAACTGCAAAATTGGGAAGGTGTAAGCTTCTTTCTGCTGTTTTATACGAAGGTACGTACTAATTGTAAATATGAACAGAAGCTGGTGGTTCACTGAAAATTCAACTTAAATATTTCGTTAGTTTACTGTTCACTTTGAAATTCTTGTAATCTCGGAGAAAGAAAAAATCGAGTAACATTCGTTAAAATTATTCTAAGATTTTCAAACAAATGGAAAAATTTAGAGATGAATATTGTTTGTTGTAATAGCAGAATTATAAACAATGAAAAGCGGAAGAATGTCAATTTTTATCTATTGGAAAAATCAAGAAGTGCAGTAATATAAATATTTGCTATTATCCTCGCCAATCGAATATTCGCTTTAAAAATAACTTTTAGACATAAACTATATCGTCGTGCATCAGTCGTCCTAACTGTTCTTACACCAATTTCCAAAGGCATCGATTCTTCTTAATCTGAGAAGGAAAAAGAAAACAGAAAGACAAAATCTAAAAAAGGTATTTGAACCGCTTGGCCATCCAAGAAGTCAGTAGCGACAACGAAAAAAGCTCGCTAAATTTCCACGTGGGATCCGTGTAAGAGAAAAAGCGTTACGTGCTGTAGGGTTCGAAAGAAAGAGGAGGGGAAAAAAGCGCGCGGAAAAGCGAAAAGGAGCAGCGAAGCCGGTCCGCATACCAATGACACTCGTACACACGCGCGCGCTCACCCATGCCAGAGAGGGAGCAAGAGAGAATCCATACAAGGAAAAAGAAGTGGTAGCCCCGTACGTGCCTTGTAATCGAGGTGGATCTCTCTCTCTCTCTCTCTCTCTCTCTCTCTCTCTCTCTCTCTCGCTTGATGCATATCTCGGGTATATCGCGCACGTGTGTGGATTCATCGCAGACTCGTGGAATTCGCTAATTTATTCGTATACAAGCTTATATCTCGATCGTGGCTTAATCCGCGCGACTTTTTTCTTCTTTCTTTTGGTCACCGTTATGTAGCAGCTGAACTTTCTTGAACGCTGCGCGAAACTCGTGAATCAACTAATTTTTCGTTTCCATTAATTTGTCATGATTTATGACAAGGAAATGCTAATCATCATAGATTGCAATGACAATACTAACGGTCATTGTCAGCTTTATGAGTCGACAATCATACTTTTTGAGGTATAGTCTTTTTCATTTGATAACAAAAATTTTTGAATAACAGAGGATTACATACAATAACAAAAAACGTAATCAAATTAAGTTATGAGATATTTTTGTATATCAAATGGTGCTTATTTTATCAATATCAATCATTTCATTACTTGCTACAAAAATATCGACTCATATTTCATACCTATATATACCCAATTGTGAAAAAAGTCAGGCAATAATAAATATAAAATGCAATTTCAAAGAAATAAAGACTTGTAAGCCTTTCGAAGATAACGAACGCGTATTGGTCGATAGAAAAAGTGGTATACGAGTGCGTGAGCGGGAAAAAAAGATTGTACAGTGCGCATGCGCGATACAAATGCCGTTGCACGAATGCGCGCGCGAAAGCGCAAAAAGCGACAAGACAAGTTTATAATGCAGACGGTATCGGAAAAACTGATATTCATTTATGATGGATTGCTTGAAAGAAAGGATTTGCCGAGATTCAATGCTTTTGCTCCCGCGTCGAGATTGATTTATCGATGGCTTTGTGCGTGATGGACATTTTGGATTTGCCAAGCGTAACGACTGCTATTTGTTAGCCGGGGGGATTACCTTATATACCTCGAGCTTCATTTTTATAACGCGCCATACTATTTGTTTGTTTGTTTGTTCACTTTGGATTTGTATTGATAGCCCAGTGCCACAAACAATAACAGTAATTATGAATTTACCAAATTGCTTGCAAATTCTCAATGTACTTTGGTGGAAATTTATTTATGCTATATGGAAATATATTTGTACAATAGGATCAAGTAATACAGCATATAGAATGTTTAGTTCCGCTAAAGCCGCGACATTTTTAGAATTATAGTATTCTCTGTGGAACTTATTTGCATTATATCGTTTCGCGTTAAATTTACCAAAGTATCTAGGTCTTACTAGACAGAGCCAACTATACATTCCACTGTACAGTAGGACACACCTAGCATAAAATAAGACTTTATCCGGACGCACCCTAAAGTATATCTAAAAGTTTAAAAACACTAATAGGTATTTTTACATGTTTTCAAGCTCTTTTAATTTCTGAATATTATTAAAAAAGAAGATATAAATAATTAAAATAAGTGTCCAGTCATCATTTCAAGTCATATACAAAATATTATCTTTGTCTTTTTACGTGATTTTCCGGTTGAACGGTTATTTTAGAACGCGTTGCCTCTAATGTTAACCATAGAGCTATGAATAGGTGAACGAGAGCTGAACAGTTTTACTAGGTCAGTCATTCATGCCAAAACATTACAACGACATGCTCGGACAAGCAAATAAAAAGAAAAAAGAACGGCTTTTATTCATTTTGGTTTCTGTAAAGTTTTGGGACATATGCGAAGTAGGTTGTCACAATCAGTGACTGAAATCACTACTAAACCATTTCATTCTTGTAAAGAACATTTAATTTTGGAAAAATAACAAATGTGTTTTTCACAGAGTACTGAACCATCGTTGTAGAAAATGTTTAGAAAGTATAAAGTAATCATATATTGCTCAGCAATAAAGAGCGAGGCTAGAGAAATAAAACATTGCATTCTTGCATCAAGTAGATGGTTTGCGACTATAGTTAATTTTGTGTATTAGGGTATCGCTCATTTATATAGCTACGAACCGGTTTAGCGAAACAAATAATTACTTGGTGTATTAAAGATGATTTTTATTGAAGATATATTGAACTACTGGTTCGGAAAGCTATCATTACCTTGATGGATGTGGAAAGCTCATATTATCGGTGCTTATGAGCTGTGTCTCATTGTTATGAAATATTTTAAACGCAAATTTTAAAGTTATATATTTAAACGTATAATTTTGAAAACTGAAATACTTTTTTTTCTTATAATTCGTAAAGCAATACTTAAAATAATGATTATTCATAGCGAATGTATTTTTACTAGAAATATGCTTATTTTTAATGTAAATTTGATTTAAATTATCAAAATTCAATAAGAATAAAGTTAAGTTTAGAAAATTCATTACTGTACTAATCTTTGGAATGATATTTAAAATAATAGTCACTAAAATACTTTATAAATTTGATATTTCATTGATAAAATAAAGTTTTGGTACCTAGCCTCGATGCAGTTGAGCTACACACATACTTCCTCCATTAAATTATACCTTAACTCACATAATACAAAATCCGGTCGGCCAACTTTGAGGTTAAGTTGTTTCAAGGTCAAAGCACTCTAGAGCACCGTAAACATCTCCACCGCGCAATATATCCCATATACTCAGTCAGTTTTTCTAGGTTAAGGCCCTATACATACAAACACAAACTAAAAGAAGAGAAAGAGCGAGATTACATTTACATGGGGCTCCGTAACTGGAGAAATTATTCCCGAGCACGTTCAAGATTCATTTAGCTGATAGGCGGTTAATGGCGTACACGTGTGGGTGTAATCGCGTGTGCGCAGGGCTTCACTTAACCCTTCCATCGCAATCTCACGCCGAATGTTGTTCAAGAGCAGAAGCAGAAGCTGCTTTATATGAGAGGCTCTGCTATGGCTCACGGCTTGCCGCCCGATGCTGTTTATAAACCTAGGAGAGGTTATCTCCGCAGGTAACAGGAACGCGCCTTCGCTTATATCCGCCACGTCGATTTCTGCTTTTTTCTTTCTTTTCAAGTCCTTGTCTTTTCTTAGCTCTTAGACGATGTCTGCGATCGGCGAGTGCTGTTTTATCGACTACGTGACTTGAGACCTTGATTTTTAACGTTAGATTAAACGATTTTTCAATAAAAGGATATTTTTCTCTGACGTTTGTCGACTTGTGATCAATTTTAATACGGCCATTTCAAAACTTTAAGATTAGAAATGTTAATTTTCAAAATCTAATTTATATCTGAATCATGCACTATGAAATAGACTTGATTTGTTCCAGAATTGTACACTTTCATGCAATTTCATTATGTATAATACAGTTTTATTACTATCCGTAGGCTGAACTTTTACAAAAATCTCCTGCCCATATAATGATTTTCTCCTTTATTCTCATTTCTTTCAGGAGGCGGAACGATGATGTGGGTTGACGAAAGAGCCTGAGTTATATGACTAAATATAAAAGTTAATTGCTTCCCGAGTAGTTCGAACGAAAATTTACTTTCATGAGAAGTGGGAAACAGCTTTGACATTCAAGCATAGCACCTAATTATAGATTAAATTTTCTTATTATCAGTATAGTCATGCAACTTTCATTAAAAATATTAACTTATATAACGACCAATAAAAAATAAGATTGAGAGCTTCAAGTGCTGCATTAATTCAATTTTATGGTTGAATACACTTTTTAACTGTTTACTTGATAAATCATCTAACATTCATTAATTTTTATTTCAAAAAACCTAACTTACAAAAAAAATTGAAAGCATAAAGAGATGTCTTTTTTATACTTTTAAACGATTAAAACCACATACTTGAACTAAAGACATTCATTAAATCTATAGAAACTTCTTATCAACATGCACCTTAATTTTAATATTGATCAACTATGAAATTGATGAATTTTTGCCAAACGTTAGACGAGTAAGTAAGATTTTTCGAAAATGCTACTTTCATCCCAGTTGAAATTTCACCTTGGCCATAAAAGAATCGAAAAGAAAATTTGCTCTCAGCTCCGAGTGCCATTCCTCTCTTGCCATTCACCAAGAAATACGTATAGCAATGTCTTATCGGCATCTCGCAGTCCGTAAATTCCGAGTAAGTGCGCCCAATATAGTCCTGTAGGGGTCCAAAAAGCAGACAAATCGCCGTGCAACATGTCTTTGCAGCCACTGTACCTTCTTTCTCTGCGACACTGTAAATCAGGATCCGGATTTTAAGAGGATTGCAGGGGGACGTAGCAGATCTAACCTAACCTAATCTCCAGTTTTATTTCCTTATGGGCAATTATGTTGATTAGGATCTGAAAGCAAGGAGAGATCTCTAACCCCTCGTAATTACTCCCTTTAGAGACCAGAAGAGATGGGCGTCGATGATTGGTGTTCACGCTGCGGATGATTGAAAAAGGCGAAGATATGTGCTAGTCTGGGATGCGAAGGATATATTTTCGAAGGTCACTTTTTTGGAGATAATAAACGGGAAGATGTAGCTTTCTTGAAAAATATTTATCTATGGAATTTTAAGAGCTAAATCGAAGGCTAGCGTTTTAACCTAAAACGATGACATTTCAGATTAGAGAATATTTTGGTTGGTACTTAAACGGTTATTTCAGTAAAAATTCTTGATCAACAAATTCGATTTACAGATCGAGTTAGTACATTTTTTTATAAACAAAAATCATATGAAAAGCTTGACTAAATTTAATTAGTGCGACAGTTCTCATAAATTTTGATTGCAATCAAATCTGAACCAACAAAAGAACCTTTTTTTTTATTTATTCGCCAAATGCATGTGAATAAGGTATAGTGTTGACTTTTCAATTTCCATTTCGGAAATAAATTCATGTGTAAATAAAAGATTGTCGAGAATTCGCGCGTGTACATATAGCCGTCTGTTTCCTTTCAGAAGGAAAAAAATACGTTTTGGATCACTGATTCGTCTGTTCTCTCGAGATGGAATTACACGGTATAAATATAAGCGAGCTTATGCTTGGCTTCTCCAAGGCAATTGTTTTGCAACTTTATTTCGTGATACTCGAAAGTGCATTTCGGGAATTATGTTGCTTCTATTTCAACAAACTCAACGAAGCGAATATTATTATTTCGCGTATGAAGGGGTACGTTATTGTTTCTATTGCTAAGATGCACAGAACAATGCAGGCTCATGTTTTTACTGACGTAAATATAAGGGGAATATGCTGATGTACTTTGAATAATGAGATTGAAATAATCATTTAAAATCAACAACTATGTAAACTTTTCAAAACGAGATTTGAATATGTAAGTATAACTTGAATTAGAAAGAAATGGTATAAATAATTGTCCGTTATTGTTTAAATTATAAATACATTCTATGTAACGTCAATTTATTGCATTTATTTTCTTATCATGATTTTATATGATTTATATGAATGCAAGTTATATTTTACATGCATCACAACTTTATTTAAAGCCATAAGAAATTAGACATAAGAATTGGTATGTAACCTATTTAAGTAACTAATTTTTGGTCTGGTATAAATTTCACAAAGTAATAAATCCTATCTACGCCTCTCTTAAATTTGAAACTGTTTATTCTCTTACTTCTCTTA
Organism: Megastigmus stigmatizans; assembly: GCA_900490015.1. Lineage (NCBI taxonomy): Eukaryota > Metazoa > Arthropoda > Insecta > Hymenoptera > Megastigmidae > Megastigmus > Megastigmus stigmatizans. The sequence goes on from UELV01137300.1 coordinate 18,904, forward strand.
TCGTTGCTGTTACAATAATTGTACAGATCGTTTGACGCGATTTTTCACCCATTATCTGTCATACTCATTGCAACTCGCTAAGCACTAAAAGGGAATAAAATCCTTGAGTAAGAATCTTTTGTAAAACGGTATGTGTGTGCACCCACGGATACGTGTGTATATGTGTATACTCGTCAACGTGAAATAACTTGGTGATAAGAGATTTATACGGTGCCCATAAAGCTGTCATTTAATCTACTATCTTTTAACGTCGTGGACGCTTAATCAACGGTCTGAATTATTGTTTTCCTCGGACACAATGGTTGTGCATATACATTTGTTCTGCTTGGCAAGCACGGACTATCTTCGCAAATTTTTTCCACATCCACCGATAATGATCGGATTTTTGTTTGATTGCGATACACATTTGTTTTTCATACAGTCTTCATGTTTATTACCGTTTTGACTTTATGTTAGATATTATACAGATATAATGTGCATATATAGATCCTATTATGATTTCATTTTGAACTTATAAGATATCGTTCTATAATCTAAGAAGATAGGTACACATTTAATATTTTTGTTACGTCATTTCGGCTGACATTATTTGAAACAATAATATGACGTCACTAAAACACATTTGGCAGCTTCCAGTGAAATACTCATCTGGATAAGTTTTGTACTAACTACAGCAAATGTGTTGATAAAATAAATCTACTTTATAATATAAAAAAATAGATTTGTTCAAGTGCCATTTAAATATAACAAATAAAAAACCTTAACCTGAAATATTAGATAACGAATATATTATCCAGCTTAGTTTAGGAAAATTGAATTTGCCAAAGGGTCGCATCATACTACACGCCCACTACGTTAATTCTTAATTCAATAAGTAGCCAGCGTTTTGCGTGCATCTCTCTCTCTCTCTCTCTCTCTCTCTCCCTCTCTGTATGCACATACACACACACTCACACACACACACACACACACACACACACACATATATGAAGCGCTAAACTTATAACAGAAACGAGTGGATTGAGGTTAAGGATTGAACACGGGAGAGTCTCATTGATATTTAAATGAGATTTGTTTTCGATTAAAAAAAAGGCGAGCGCGCACGTTCGGTCTCATTCAGACATTTGTAGTGAAAGAGACACGACCGCAAAACGCAACTCCCGCCGAAAGAGAGAGAAAGAGAGAGAGAGAGGACTCACAATGTGGCGAATATCGAGGGCTCGATGACGCCAGGCGTCGCCGAAAATTATTTCCTGACTACAACATCTGCCCCACTCTCTTCGTTTCTCGTATCCGTATACATATATATGGTTGATTTTTATTTTTATATGTTTTTTCCTCCCTCCTCTGGTTACCAACCATATGCTACGCGAAGTGTATTTTTTAAACGTTTTTCGGCTTCGAATGTCGCGTTCGAATTTCGAATACAAGAACCGTTGGATTAGAGGTGTATATCAGTAAAACCTGAAAGTACTGTTATGTCAATGGTAAAATTTTCAGTAATAATTTACTTTTTTATTAGAAAAATTTATTTCAATAGAAACAAAGATAAATACGTTCATAGTAAGGTTCAGAGTGATATACTGTAGTTATAACTAGGTCCTGCATGTAAAACCTTATACGGTGCTAGTCGTACTATAATCACAACTAACGCCTCTTATTGTGTAAACTCTCCCTACAAATACTCCTACACATAGTTCTAATTATTTAAATGTTTTCTATGGAATACACCATACTTTAATAGTATGGTGTATATATAAATAAATGAAGTTAATATATATATATATATATATTCTAAATTTATATTATAAATATTATAGCATCACAGTTAAATCATTTATTACCATCATTCCAAATTTAAAACACACTGCAGGCAAGCGCATCAAGCATAATCCACTTCGCTCCCCAAAAGCCTATGTCCTTAACCTAACTGAACAATCGCTCGTTTCTCCCCGGCATCTCCCTGACATTCTACACAAAAAAGCTTCTAAAGTAAGCTCAATCTCTCTCTTGCTCTCCCTCTCGCCCCATCAAGCATCCCACGCCGCGTATGTATATACGTATATGTGTGTATGCGTTCGAGTATATAGCGCGATGCATAAAACGAGAAGGTTCGAACGCGCGCGCGCGTGTGCGCCTGCGCCGAGTCGTTCGCGTCCCGCACAATGAACTTTTCCCTTCCCGCGCTCGTATATACACTCGCTCGCCCCCGACGAGAAAGAGTGAAAAAAAAATACTAGTATATACGCAGAGGCGAAGGAGCGAGCGAGCCATCGCATTGTGTCCGCCTGTAGACCAGACGCGTGCGGCTGGACCGATACGAAAGAGCGAAAGAGAGAGAGAGACAGACAGGGGGAGGGAGAGCTGAGTCTCGAGTGTGCATGGCAGAGCATTCTTTTATCTCGCACTCTCTCGCTCTGTACACTGCGTGCGACGAGATGATCGGTTGTCGCTCGTATGCTGCGATAGATTAACCTGTGTGTGATTCGGTGGTTTAAAACTTTTCTACTTGTTTGAACAAACATTCGGGATCTCTAGATGACCAACGTGCGTCTATTAATTTGTCCATATTCTAATTTAATGTTTTCTATTTTGTTATTTGATTATTTTTTTTTTATTACTTGAAAAATAAATGTTTTTTATCATAAATAGCGTTTTACATTACTCAAAAACAGAAGATTTTGTATGGTCAATATATAGAAAATGTCTGTATGATTATATGTTGAACATATATGAGCCATATAGCACCATCTTCCACCGCATGTATGAATTGTGATGAAATATGAATTTTGGCCATTTATAATCAAATATGACCACTCATTATTACGCATCATCGTGCACGGTTTATATAATGATTTTATATGCGCTTATTGTTACGATAAATTATGCATGGTCAAAATTCACATGAATCGTTACGTACGTTATTGCGCTACACTGCACATATGGTCGCCGCGGTGGAAAAAGGGTCTATCTCAAATTTACTGGTCAAAATGTTTTATTTCAACTTTTCTGGTCAAACACTTATACTCATAAACACGTTTTTGAACTTTAAGATAACAGAAATAACGCATATGTGAAATTTTATATGAAAAAATTGACATTAATACTTTGCTTTCAGTCTAAACTACACTTATGGTGTATTCATTGCGTTTATTTCCACGAAAGAGTGAAAGGTGTTCGCGAGATAGAACCTCTTTGTTTAGACAAGTTGAAATAGAACCTTTTGTACACAAATAGATGAAATAAGACCTATTTGGTCAGAAAGGTTGAGGCTCTTCTACGGATGCGATGATATGATCATATATAATTCATATTGTATGGATCACCCTAAAACTTTGTTTCTATATATATATATTCATAAAAATAAAATATATATATATATGTATGTGTGTCAGTTGAAATAATAATCAGGAAAAACCATTATTATTGTGTATGTATAACACGTTTGAAATATTTATTTCTTTGTGGGCACGCATGTACAGCTCGAGATTTCTTGTACTTCTTGTACGACCTATCTGTGTCACCAAATTAAACGAGACCGCGTTATACGATAAAAAGATAAGCGAAAAAATTCTCGAAACGTCTCGGATTCTCCGCAGAGTTTCATGCATATATAACACCATCGAGTTTCGCGCGAGTATTATAATATGGGATTCGTGTGACGTGCTCGTGAAAATGCCTACGTGATCGAAATCGTCTCGCGCGCGGAGCTGCGGCTGTGGTGAAGGCTGAAGTTCTCACACGTAATTAAAATCTTTGGCGGCGCAGCTTATCTGAATTATGCAGTAGTTCATCATCAGCTATGCTCGTTGCATAACCAAAAAACGAAGTAACTAAATTTCACACCACTGTTGTTATCACGATTGTTTTCCACGAATTCACACGAGTATAAAGTTTTACGCACACTCCGCAATCGAGGTTATGTCGCGAAACTTTAAAAGGGAACACTTGCCAGTATAAGTAGTAGTCGATCAAACGCATCATTAACCCTATAGGTCTCTCGACCTTCCTAATCTGATTTCGCAGCAAAAAAGTATTCGCAGTAGGGAACAACTGTTGCACACCCTCTCGATAGTCTTCAAATCGTCCCACAACTGCACATAATAAAATAATCCACGGGCGATCAAAGCGGCACTGATGTATACGAAGGGCAAAACGTTATATCGTATAATATGTTTGACTGTGTGCACATGTCACGCGCGCGCTTTCGATCCTGTGAAGTGTTCGCGACGATTGATATCGCTGCCGAGTATATATGTGTACAATATAAAAAAGCAGCACGTGCACGCTATGTGCATTGTGTGTGTGAGCGTATATATATATACAGCATAGGGTAGCACACGTGACAACCCTTGCAGTGCGTTGTACGTGTGTATCCCGGGGGATTCGAGCCACATGTAGGTCATGGGAAAAGTGGAGTCTGAGTTTCAGTTTTTTTTCGCCCTTCGAATGTGCAGTGTTATTTGTTTTTCTGCGGTCTGAGCGCAGCAGTTGAATGCATCAACGCTGGCAGGTGTTTAGCTCTTCCGTTCGGGAATTTATTGTTTATAAGTCCCGATCGATAATTTTGAATACGCAATCTCAAACTTCAGAATGACGGGAAAATTTCAAAACATAACTTATACGACAAGGGAAAAGAGTGAATTTCTGGTCCTAAAAATAAGATGCCGCGCTTGAAAGTTTGAATGACTCTTTTGAATGAATCTCACGAATTCAAAGAAAAAAAGTGAGACTCGAAGGCGCGAAATTTCATTACAGTACGGTATACTCACAGAAGTGCTCTCGAGGATTTCGGGTGTGAAAGTTTCTTGCGAGCGGCATCGCGTCGCCTCCATTAATCACATACCCCAGCATACATGTGCGTGCATTCGTACCGCATGCTTAAAAGAAGCAAGTAACATTAGCAATATAATACATACACGAATGCGCATACACACACTGTTCTGTTACATAATTCTTCAAACTTTTTATTACAATAAGCGTAGGGTAAGTGAAGGTATTACTGCTGATTTTAAAAGAAGGTTAACTTACCGAGCATAAATAAATTGTACATAGATGTTCAAATAGGCATTGCATTCTTGTAACTAAAGTCTTGGAATTAATAAAGCGTTTCTGTTCATGAATTTTCTGCAAAAAAAAAATATTCTTCCAAGCGGATTTTTCATTGTAGATATAAAAGCGATAACCTCAAAGAATATAAAAGTTTCTTTATTCATTAGTTGACTTTTCTTCTTATTAAATGTCTCTTTACCTATAACGTGATAACGAACTATATATATGAGCATTAACTTCTATGTAATTTTAACGACTACTTCCCGCCGCAGCTTAAAAGTTGAAAGTGTGATGGGTGATAACCTCATCATAACACGAGATACTTTCGCTTTAAAACGCACAAAAAGCGAAAAAAGGAGCTCGCGTTATGTTGGCGTAAAATTAATGAAAAAACTTTGGCAGAATCTCACCAAATATTTATAAAATGATTCGAACAAAAAAAAGGCGCGTATCACGGGGATGTGCCTGTATATATATATATCCTTTGAGTATCTTGCGGCGCGCAGTTCAGACAATGGCCAATAACCCGCGCTGAGGTCGACGTCGTCTCGCATTCGAGACGACCAGACGTAGCAGCAGACCCTCGAACCCTCGTTCCGTATAATATATATATACATCGCCGTCATTCTCTCCCTTCCACTTTTACTTTTGCGTTTCTTTGTTCGTTTTCTTCGGCGGCGCAAGGGCGAAAATGCAGGATAAATTTGACCGAAAGCTTGAATTTCGAAATTTCGTTTTACAATGCTTAATTTAGAAGGACTATTTGAACGGCAATTACGTGATATGAAAACTCTTTGCGAATAGGATAAAATTTTAAAGATAATTTTAAATTAATTTTTTTTTATTTATTGAATGTGAAAACGCTACTTCTTACTATTCTTTAGTTAAAAATACAAAATACAGTAAATTTTTAGACAATGAATATAGCTTTGATATTTGAGAGAATGAGGACCCTCTACGTATTTCATAAAGATGTTGTCAAGATATATTTATACTATGAACATTGCATTTTTAAAAACTTTACAAATAATATAAATATAAGTTTTGTCAAATTATAAATCTCATAAATGTAAAATTTACCCAATCAAAGACACTAAACCTACTTTACTAGATACCCTTCATGAAGTAGCTTTATGCAATACTGTATATGTGTACACATGCATACTTGAACTCGTAGTGCGTAGGCATAGTATACTCAACGCCTCGCACATGCAGTAGAGTGAATTCGAACGCGGAAAAATAAAAAAAAAGATGTGTTATAGCGTTCGATCATACGAACGAACAATGGAAAGAAGCGTCGAGTGAAGAGAAGAAAAAATAGAGAGAGACAGGAAAAAGGAGTAAAAGAAGGAAAAAGGGGAAAGGGGGAAAAAGGGGAAAAAAGCGCGCGGCAATGGGTGGAGGTTTCGCTTTAAAAAAAGGCAGCGGCGGGGGCTGAATTTTTTAAAGCGCGCCGCGCTGCTCTTTTGATTCTGCTCCGTCTCTCGTTTTTTAGCGCTCTCTCTCTCTCTCTCTCTCTCTCTCTCTCTCTCTCTCTCTCCTCTTTTTGGACTGGCGCGTAAAATGGCGCGCAGGGGCGACGTACACGAGTGCTTTTAATTTTCTCCCCCTTTTTTGTTGCCTCTTTCTTTTAGTCGAGTTATTATAGCGGCGAGTGTTTGTTTGCGGAAATTCGTTGGACGCTTTTTTCAATTGTTTGGAATTCGTTTGTTTTTAAATTGCTTTGAATGTCAATTGCTTGAAGAGTTAATATAGTTACCTATCCTTTGAATCGAAGTGAAATGTAAATTTTACTTGAACAAGCTCGATCAATTTGGGCGAAAATTAAATAAACGAATGAATCAATATTTAGTGGCTTAGAAAATAATGGAATTTCAACATTGGGTTGAAGGCGGTGAACATTTTTTGCTCAAATAAATTAATTATAAATGAAATTATATACATACGTGGTCATAAAGCATCATTCTGTTCAGGAAATTCGCTTTTGGAATTCAGAAAATAAAAAGAGATTTTATTTGATACGTACCTGAAACAGAAAAAAATGAAAACATAATTAGATTTTGTTAAATTTTAAAAATGTTGTTAAGACAATAAATTCTATGTTTAATCATTCATCCTCATCAAAACACACTAATATTGATAATTCTTTTACACTTTTATGAGATCCTCTACAAATTAAGGTTTTTTTAAAAAATAATATTATACATCTACTGTTACTTTTCAATTACTTAAGAAAATGAATATTTTTACATTTGTTATTCATTTTTGTTGCAACAAAATAATCATCGTTATTCCATTATTAATAATAAAACACTTTCTAAAACGAAGAAATTATTCAACAAAGCCTTGAAATGTTCATTTTTTTCGCAAACCAATAAACTCATTTTTTGCGGCCAATAGTCCACTTGTCGCAATGTCCAAAAATTCATTCACACCGAATAAACAAGCCCGAAAGCTACACACGAAATTCAACAACCTCATCTCCATTCCAAGTTAATACACACATGCGTGTGTATATATATGCAGGAGTGTAACAGCCCGCAGGTGAGGAAGCCCGTACGTGTAATTGGCGCGCGAGCACGAAAATTGTTATCGGAGAGCGGTCCGCCGTTTGCGCTCGCTCTTATGCAGCCGTCCCTCGTGTGACTCGCACCTGCTGTCCTCTCCTATATATATATATATATATATATA
>UELV01137301.1:0-40920 GCA_900490015.1 Megastigmus stigmatizans
ATATATATACTTATATAGGTAACTATCACGTATCAACACAATAACTGACGGCTGCACGCATGCGCGAAATCTATTTATCCTTGGAAAATTAAATAATTCAAATATTTTTAAATTGCGTAAGTAGATGCTGTTAATAAAAAGATAAATAGTAAATCGCTTAAAGCGTTCCTGGATCTCTCGTTTTCAATATGAGCAAAAAAGATCATCTCGTGTTTTATGTAAATGAACATAACTTATAACTATAGAATTGTACAGGCTACAGTGCAAGATTCACCGAAAAAAGCAGAAGCGAATTTTATACACCATGACGCCACTTTCTATTATATCAAATATTGAGGTTAGTCAAATAATGGACCAATCATAGCGATGGTACAAGGGAATATAGTTCGAGACTTGCGTGTACGTAATTGTATACATTGCATGCGTCGTTTTCATGTGAATGAAAACTGTTGAATGATAATTTTTCTTATATTTTTCCAAAAATGCTACTGTAATTAGTGATAGATAAAACCTTTTTTTCATTTAATGATGAAGCAACTGTACGACGTCTTAAAATTTTAAGGATTTTTAATTTTTTATAATTAACTATAATTCTAGATGAATCTTTCTCAAAAAATACAAAGAAGATAACCTCAATAAATATAGGACTCATTTTATGATATATACAAAATGGTAAGTTTATTATAGTGTATATTATTGACAATGTATTAATTTAAAAGCTTCAAATTAATATTAAATTACAAAAGTAAATAACACAACCATATTAATATTAGACAATGCCATTGAATGATGTGGAACTACCAACAAAGATTCCAGAATTATTATTGGAAAAACATGCTGAATATCTTGCTAATTATGGATTAACTTATCTAGTTTCAAATGGAGTGAAAAAAGATGATTATGTGAGTTATTTGGTTTGATGTTTTAATTTTAATGTGTATGTGTATTACAGCTTATGAAATTCTTCTGCTAATGTTTTAGATATTTTGCATGACAGAACATCTTCAAATTTCGGGAATGTATTGGGGCTTAACTGCGCTTGATTTAATGGGTCACTTACATCGTCTGGACAAAGTAGAAGTTTTAGATTTTATTCAAAAATGTCAGCATGATTGTGGGGGAATCAGTGCAAGCATTTATCATGATCCTCATATACTTCATACACTAAGTGCTATACAACTTTTATGTTTATACGATTCTGTATCTACTATTGATGTTGAAAAAGTTGTAAAGTACATAAAAGAAAGACAATTACCTGATGGAAGTTTCACAGGTGATATATGGGGTGAAGTGGATACAAGGTTTTCTTTTTGCGGAGTTGCTTCTTTAGCTCTATTGGTAAATACATTGTTTATCAATATTTTCTATTCTTAATTGTCTTCTATTTTCTTACCTATATTTATAAAAATAAAAAATATTTAAGGGTCGCCTTGATGCAATAAATGTTGAAAAAGCTGTTGAGTTTATTATAAGTTGCATGAATTTCGATGGTGGTTTTGGTTCGAAACCTAATTCTGAAAGTCATGCTGGTTTAATTTATTGTTGCCTTGGAACTTTGTCTATAACTGGTAAATATACTTACGTTGAGATATAGATTATAACTTATGTTTAGTTATGTGTTTTTTTTTTATATAGTTGAAATATCGTTAGCGACAAGAGTAGCATTTAATTCAATTTATATTATTTTGTCTTTATTTTATAATATTTTTATTATGGATGTTTAAAAATTTAACTTAATTTATTTTTAAATGTTACAAATAATAATAATTATTTTATTTAAAATCCTTACTTATATTTAAATAATTTTTAAAATCCAATTAGTATAAATTTTTCAATTACAAAAAATAATTTGAAATACATCATATTAACAGGTCATTTGCACTTAGTAGATGCAAATAGATTAGGTTGGTGGCTTTGTGAAAGACAACTACCTTCAGGTGGTCTAAATGGAAGACCAGAAAAATTGCCTGATGTTTGTTATTCGTGGTGGGTTCTTTCATCATTGTCAATTCTAGGTCGTCTTCACTGGATCGATAAAAACAAATTGGTAAAAAAATTAATTATAAGTCATATTTTCTTATTTTTATTTATCATTCTATACAGCAATAAAATTATTTGAGCTTTCGACTTATGATAAAAAAATACAGGAGTGTCTAATTTGTACCTTAATATAAAAAAATTTTAATTTATTTAAACATTGATTTGCTATTTTTTATTATTAAATATTAAAGACTGAAATATTTTTTTCAAATGTTATTTAATTTTCATTCTAATTTACAGATGGATTTTATACTTTCTTGTCAAGACATGGAAACTGGTGGTTTTAGTGATAGACCTGGTAACATGGTTGATCCTTTCCACACTCTATTTGGTCTTGCAGCAATTTCAATGCTGGGTACTGATAAGTCATTAAAAATAGTTGATGCAACTTTCTGTATGCCTGAATATGTGATACAACGATTAGGTTTGAAACCAGATCGGCTAGATAGGTGATCAAAAAACAGCAACAAATAAATGTAATATATTATAATTTTTAAACTGATTGTGGGGCAACGGAAACACCTACTTGTAATAATAAATCATTTATTACATATATATGAACGTATTTCTTACTTTCTATCTATAATTTTATAAATGTTTTTGTTAAAAAAAAGAACAACGCTTAAGTAATTAACTAATTTATTGTTTATTAATATAATAATGACGTATGTGCTATCAGTAATCATCGTCAATGACTGATGACTGATCGACGTTTGACAATGATCATTACCAAATATTCAATACTAAATTTATTAACAATTACACTTTAATCGCTTGTTTTTTTTGCGCTACCGTCGTTATAATATATTTTTATGCGTCTATCAGCCTCGCTCGTACATACGATTAGAAATAGAAACGCGGAGTATAGAAACCCTTTGACATACACAATAATCGACGATATCAATTTGATCGGAAGATTTTTACTTGTGTTTTTCAAGGAGGGGCATCACTAAGTTTCTAAAAAATGCTGAATAATTTTTGAGTATTTTTCCAATCAATTAGTACTGGAACAAATTAAGCATTTGGTGTGCAATATTATCGTTAGTTATTATTGAGTATCACCAAATATTGTTAAAACTTTCTTTTTGAAAATCCAAGTGTTGTTAAATTAACGGATTCAGCATTTTATAAGAACTTAGAGAATGAGATTACATTTTTACCTAATTGTGATTAATGCCCTGATTAATTATCTTAATTAACGGTTCCATTAATCACTCTTATAAGTTTTATAAGTAAACACTCTCATTTATCTCAAACACACACCTTTTCTCCACAAACAATGAAAAAGCATTTTTCAGTTTTCATTTAGCTTTTTTTATTGTATATTTACTTTATCTTATTTTATTTATTCACGTATGTCTCGCAATTTTTCACATTGCTTCCTTGCATCGTTGTCTTACAAAGTAATTTCAGCGGTGCCTTCACTATAGAAAATCTTATGACTTTCAGTTTAAAAAATGTTTTCTTTCAATTGTCAACTTGATCATTATTGATATAAATTGTATTTATCATCAATAACTGCCGTTACTTGGTGCTAATCTCTTATATATGATATAAATTTCATTGAATTCAAAAAGGATTTTGAGTAAAGTTGCGTTCATTATTTCGAAAATTTTATATGGTTCACTTTACACTTTATCGTTTAATATTGTTGCAGACCATCACGTTTGGTCACAACTTAGCGAAAGGTATTCGCAAGGTATTGCAAGTTTGGATTGTAATCACCATAATGCTTTTATTTTTTTTTTGCAAGGGGAACAAAATACAAATAATGCGAATGTATTATGATGAGTAAATGCAAAGAATTTCATATGTGAATCATTTTGTTTTTGTATGAAATCGACGATTATGTATAAAAATACTTATAGGAGATAAGTCAGCTGTAAATTAGTGCTTCCATCGAAAACAGATTTATAAAATTTAGCATTTTCGTAGAGTTTATAAAAAAATAAACGCGATCAGGCCTCTATGCGTGAAAGTATTTTGTAAGACCACATTTATTTCTTTTTTTTTTAATAAAGTGGCGGTACTAAACTAGTTATTGTATTTTTTCCATACAGCGCTTTTTTTTAAGGGAAGACACGTGACGTCTTATGAAATTCGAAATTCTCTCCCTCTCTCTCTCTCTTTCATTCTCTCCCTCTCTCTCTCTCTCTCTCTCTCTCTCGCTCTCGTTCTTTCTCTCCTGTTTTTTTTGCTCTGGATATTTCATGGCTTCGCGCGAGCGAGCGATCGCGATTATTCTGAGGAATATGCAAGACACGACGGGACGTTACATATATATTTATATATACGTACATAACGAATAATTATTGTTAAGAGACAAACGAAAAAAAAAAATAGTTGTGCATGAACACTTTCGTTGTTCGGACTTATAGCGAGATTCGACAAATCAATCTCTCGTTCTTTTACTTTTATTTCTTTTCTTTTCTTTTTTTATTTCATTTCTGTTTAAATACAGCGATCAAAGATAATTGCTCGTCGACAGAAAGAATATTAATTGCAACGTTTATTTATTTTCTTATCAAACTCTTTGATTTCGTCCACGAAATAACGAACTTCTTTAATACACCTCTTATTTACTTTATTATTTTCTTTTATTAATCGCGTTCGATATATTACCGCTCGAACGACATTATATATATTTCGGCTATATATTTGCGTTATTATTAAAATTCAGCTATAAAATAAAAAATGTACTTTCTCCAAAAACTCATTATTTATAGAAGCTCGAAAAGTATTTTAAGGACTCGCTATACATGTATACGTGTATTATATAGTGCTTTGATTACGGTCAATAAAATACTCCTCTGGTATAATAAAAAACATTTATAGATATATATTTCTCTCAGTATATGCAATAAATAGTTATACAATGAAAATTTCGTTCCCAAGTACAAAAACGCTAAAAAGTAATCTTCCAAACATTTTCTCTCTCTCTCTCTCTCCCGCTTTCTCTCTTTATGCACATGTCAATGAAAACAATACCATATACATTGAAAAAAAGGGAAGATCCACTCCTCGCTCCCTGTATATATGCAGTATAACGATGCGTTTGATAATATATCTGCCAACCGTGTAACAAAACCAAATGCGTATAAGCGATCGTTTCATCTACTTTATTTCATGAGTAAGATCCACCGAACGCGAGTGAAGTCGCCCTTCATTTTTTATATAAACTCAAGTGTTATATATTCATTCATGCGTTTGTTTCTCCGATAGTCGCGATATCAACAAGTAAATATACGTATATATATGCTGCACATCGTCCATTTCCTTCTCGCTATATTATACAAGACAACTTCGCGGCTTCCCTCGCGTTTCCCATTTCTCTTAGTTTCATGTGTTTTTTTTTATTTATATTTTTTATTTACTTTTTTTTATCCGTTATTCATTTATTTACTTAAATCTTAGCTTTATTATTCAAAAGAGACCCTCGGACGCCGTTGGCGCACGCGAGAGCGCTTGGCTGCTTTATATATCAGTACGCGTATATCCCTTTGTTATATATTTGGCGTCCATCGTCTTCCGCGCGATTGTTCCAGTGCTCGCCTTCCCTCTCCCTCCCTCTCTCTCTCTCTCTCTCTCTCTCTCTCTCTCTCTCTTTGTCTCTTGGCTGATTGATAGTGCGAGTGGTGCAATTTGCCTCCTCATTTGCCTCGGTAAATCTCGATGATGCGATCCTGATCGACGTACTCGAAGATGTGAGGGGCGTCCATGAGGATGCCGATTGTCCCCGCCGTTGTCACGATGAAAAATATGTAGAGCTGTAGCCGATCTATCACCATTGCTACGTATTTCCAATCCTCTCGCGTCTGTATGGACAAAATCGAGCGATGGCAAATTTTAGATTGGGTTCCAGTCAAAATTTTAAAAATATATAAAAATACCAAAAATTGACTGTGTAAATAAAACACTACTATAGTCTTTAGTCATTTCAGTCCAATTGGTTGCCATGTTTAAATGCCATTCTCGAATTAAAGCTAATGCGAAAGGAGGACAATGACATGATTTCTGATAGATATTTATCCCCATAGCTGGTAATTCAGTAAATTTCATTGTTTATAGTTTACTTTCTGTTAAGCAGTTTGACGGAAATAAAATAATTTTCTTGCAAGTACCTAGTTCTTATTTGAATGAAAACAAATTTTTCACGAAGTTATTTAAATTTCTTAGTTCACCATTATTTTAAGTGCTTTAATATGTATGTATCATATATATTTCAATCGTAATAAACATTTAAATAACTGAGATGTGTCATGAACGTAATAAAACGCTCATGTAAAATAACTTCATCCCTTAACAGCTGATCTAGCTCCCTTTTCCCTCTACAAAAATCATGAGCGTATGTATATATATATATGTATGGGTCACACCCATTGGGAAAATCCCGAAAAAAGCGGGCTTTCCAAATATATAAGAGAAATTATAACAGTCTAAATTCAATGTTAAGTCGATTTTCATTATGTATGTTTTTATTTAATATTGTTATGATTAATGCATTACTTTAAAATTGCATTTTTTAATAAAGTTTTTACACATCAGTTAAAAAAACCATTCAAATTTAAGCTTAGATTCAATATTCTCAAAATATGTCTATACGTAGTAAAATTATTTATGAAAGTTTACTATACTCGGCGAGAACAGACTCGATATAGTATAAAAAAAAAACAATTACTATCTATACTTTTTAGTAAAGTTTGCTGAAAATCTAATAAATATTACTAAAAAGTATGCTATTCTTTATAGCATGTCGAATCTGCCTTCTCATTCTCAGACAGTAAATCGTAAAACTTGATTTGCTCCGTGAACAAGCGAGTACCTTAAGTAAACACATCTCTCGATCGAACCGGTCCACCATTTGTTTTGGCCAATATTTTTCCCCAAAACCAAAGTGCGCACACATTTATTCATTAAAGCAACAAGACGACCGACCTGAATGTAAAGATCCTCGTTGCGCAGATGCTCGGCGATGAACTCGACGGCCTCGGTGGCCTTGGTGGCCTCGGGACTGAGTAGGACCGAGTCGGAGCTCTCGGAGCCGCGTCTGTCGGCGAGTGCCTCGGAGCCCGGTCCAGCGGCGCTCGAGCCACCCGTGTGATGTATCTTCCGATTGATCTTACAGTTGGGATGGTGGAGGTCGGACAATTCCATCACCTCCATCTTGGGCTTGGTGGCGAGGGAGGCAGGCAGGTGTTTCGGCAGCTCGGTCGGACTGCCCGAGTAAGTGGACGTGGGCAGCGTTACGTTCGGTATCTCCATCATCCAGCGCAAGCGGGTCTTCTTTGGTCGGCGCATCAGCAGTAGGGCTGGCAGGATTTTCAGGAAGATCCTGCATTTGCACATACCGCCATTCGATTAATTTCACCTTAAGCTTTTCTCTTTCCTATTTTCATTCGAAAAGTTTAGCGCGTCAACTGTTTCGTTAGTTTTAATTCTCTATAAAATGGTAAATTGTCGAATGTATAGGAAAGTTCCTGCCTTCGAATGAGTTTACGTTATAAGCAAGTCCAGCCGATTGAAAAGTGGAGTTGATTATAGTCGGCGCTCAAATCACGAGCCTCAAATCACGGCATTAAAATCGAGGGACTGATTAAAATTGATTCGGCGCAATCGTAGCTTAGCGTGCGAGTATGTATGTATAAAAGAGAGCGTAAGAAAGACCTTCGGGTCATTTGAGGCATCCGGTGAGTGCGGGGTCCTCGGAAGTTCCAATTGATGATGATGACCGTCACCAAAATACTGACGGTGTTCATGATGAAAGTGAATAGCAGATACTTGGCGATGAGCGGCAGCACGAGGGACGTAGGCGGCAATATTTTACTTACGAGCAACAGGAACACAACCAGTGACAGGAGAATACTGATTCCTGCGGGTGCAGACAAACGTACGATATCGATAATAATTAGCGCAATCGTTGCGAGTTTGTGAATTGGTCGTTAATTAGAATTACTTAAAGTGAACGATGGAGAGGCATTGTGAAACGAGTTATTAAAATTTCGTTATTAAAATAGTACTCTATATCTTTCAGAGGTATAATCTCAATAGCTTAAGCTTAGGTATTAGATAAGAATGGATATTTAAAAATAGAAAAAGAATGTACGACTGAATAAAGGCAAGCCGCGCTAATACAGTTTTAACCCAGATATGTAGAGGTTTTAACCCACTCCCCGCATTACAGCCGAATTCAAATGCATGATCGTGATAAAAAATTTACCGAGCGTGACTTTCTCGCCAGCTTCGGCCGGCAGGTAGAACACGAGAACGCAGAGGAACGAGATGAGGACCGTCGGCAGGATCAAGTTGACGGTGTAGAAGAGTGTCTTGCGTCTGATGATGATGTAGAAGGTGATGTCCGTCTCCGTGGGGAACTCCTCGTAGACGTTGAGGAAGGCGGGCACGTTGATGATGTCCCAGGTGCCGCTCTTCCAGTAATCCGACAGGTCGACGAAGTTCTTGTCGTTGTAGAGGGCGAGCGAGACCTGGTCGCCGTTGAACGTCCACGAGCCGAATTTCATGATGCAGGTCTGCTGGTCGAAGGGGAAGTAGGTGACGTCTATGGTGCAGGAGCTCTGGTAGATCGCGGGTGGTACCCAGAGCACCTCGCCGTTCGGGTAGATCAGGACGTTGCTCTTGTAGCGCACCTCGTAGTTACCGTCGGCGCTGGAAATATGCCAGAGTTCAGTTTGGCTTAGAGTTTCTTTTTTATTTTTTTTTACGGTGGGATCGCGTTTGCGCGCCACGTTTGAATTGAGAACGAGGCGTGTAGTAGAGGGTGGAGTACGCGAATAGCAACTGTTGTATACTTAAGTTTCACTACATTGCTCTATATCGAAATGAATTTATCTTCGAATAGTAGAATATAGTTTATCGAATTAGCGTAATAGACTGATCTACTCACTCGAGCATAATTAAATGTCAATTCTCCTTTAATATTTTAGTTAGTTTATTACTAATGATATTATTGTTAGTAAATGTTATGATGAATTTTTAAACGGTTCGAAGTATACAAAAAGGAGATCATTATCGGTTTTTTTTGTTGCGAAAGTGTATAAATTGGCCTCGAAAGCTTGGCATCAATAATAAAACACTCACTTATTGAAGAGCACGATGTCGGGCTTCCAAACTTTGTCGGGCGGTAGTCGAAGGACCGAGATTCCTCCATAATCCGCCTCGTCCCACTGCAACTGATAGTCCATCCAAACGAATCGCAACCAGACGTTCGATTTCATGATCTGGTTCTTTTCGTTCTGAAAACACCCAAAAACAATACCGTTACGTCTCCGATATACCGGAACACCAAACCCGATTCCCCTAGCATCCCTTTGGAAAATCCTTAGTTCACTCTCTAACGGAGAAGATAAAAAAAAAGTGAATACCGCCCCTATATATATACGATGAACGTAAACTGCATGGAAACGCCGCATCTCGATCGCGAAGAAGAAAAAAGAAAGGATAAACGAGTAGTACAGCGGCTAATATAGTAAATAAATAACACACGACCCGCGATCAGTCGTGTTGAGTAAACAAAAAAAGAAAGGGGTGAAGGAAAGAGCGCGAGAGAGAGAGAAAGCAGAGGAGGGGTGTATGATAGGGTGGGTTGGGAGTAAAAAATCCGCGAACAGCCGAGCGAGATAAACAAACGTCGCGTCGAACGAGAGAGAAAGACAGACAGAGAGAGAAAGAGAGAGAGAGAGAGGGAGAGAAAAGAGAGAAGATTAGAAGAAGAAGAAGTGAAACTCACGACGTTGATGAGCTGGACAAAGGCGAGGCCGAACTTGACGTTGACGGTGTCGGTCATGTTTTGCACTGGCCTGATGAGCTTGTTGTAGCCTCGGAAGAGATCACGCACCAGCCTCTCCTCATCTTCGGAGCACAAACCTGCAAACGAATTTTTACCAATTTTCTTTCTCGTTACAACCCTTATACACTCTACGAGGCGCGCTTATAATAAACGGATGGGCGTATGCAAGTCGACTTACCAACACAGAATATCGCTGAGACGAGGAGAAACTGTACGAGCTTGTCAGCGAGATGCATGTTTGTCACTCCTGTGGGGCGGATGTGTATCTGGCCGCGACAACGAGATGATTCCGCGACAGCAGCAGCAACACCACCAGCAGCAGCAGCAGCGGACGAGAAGAGCAGCCACCCCTAAATCAATATCCGCGCGCGCAAGCCAAGGAGATAGAGAGAGAGAGAGAGTTCGCTCACACTCGTTGCATTCTGCGCGCCGCTCTCAACACACCCCCTTACACAACGTCTGTATTATAGGCGCACGATGTGCGCGAGGGTCGCGGCGGTCTCTGGCTTATCGGCCGAGCGAAATTTTCGCGAGGGCTAGGAGACGCGCCCTTTTCCCAACGCGCCCGCGCGCCACCCCCCCAGGATGCGTGTTATACATATATATATATAGCTGATGCTTCCGTCGAGAGGACCTGCGCGCGCTCCAACTAATAGTGCACTAGTATAGCCTATATACTCTCCTCTTCAATTGTCCGCGTTTGTCGTAAACTCGTGTGTGTGTGTGTGTGTGTGTGTGTGTGTGTGTGTTCGCGTTTGTGTGTGTGTTGGGGATGGGAGGCGACTTTGCGGGGATAAAGAGTGATTTATATATTTATATACACACACGGCGGCGGCGGTGCGGAGTGAATTTTCGATTTCCGCGCGCCCGCTGAAGTTTCGCCCAAAGCGCTCTTCTCGTGACTACAGAGAGAGAGAGAGAGAGAGAGAGAGAGAGAGAGGGGGGGGACAGAGCGGTTTTTCAATGGGAAATTCTAAGCTCTGGGACTGAATTGACAATGTGATCGATATTCGCTTGTGTCGAGCTTGTACCAGATGTAGATGAATATGCAAATAATAGAGGCTCCAAGCGTCTCTCTTTCGTTGATGTCGTTTTAATTATATAAAGCTCGATTGAACGTATAGTTCATTGTAATTCGAGAAGTGATATTGGATGTATGGTTGTAGAGTGTGAAATATTTGAAAAATGAAGGTCCTTACCTTATTTTTCAGCTATATATGTTTTTGGGATACTTAGAACAGATCCGTGTGCAAATTAAACTAGTTGACCTAGAGGTTACAGAAACTGATATTGGGAATCGTTTTTATTTCATAAAACTATACAATTTTTTTACGATAACTCCGAAAATACATCTATACTAAAATGGTTCTTGTTTTAACGTTTAGAGAATTGGTATTTGTTAAAATGAAGATATTTCTACTCTTTTGAAAAAATCCATTTGGATTACACATGGAAATTTATACGGGATCCGTAGAAATATTTCGAATTGGGTTGTAAACTTTCTATGCTCACAGATTTACATCACTCAAGAAGAATTCACGACGCAGTGACTATACGGGATAATCATATGTATCTGTATCATGTATTATATGTATCTACAAAAATACTTACAATCTGGATGCGCATAAATTGTTTAGTTTATTTTTGTCCACCTACGAAATTATATTTGAAAAAATTAATTATTATTACTTCCCTTTTTAAACAAATTGTTTTTTTACGTTAGTGTATGATTGTTTCTTAATTTTTGCACGGCTATGTGAAAAATGTGATCGAGTCTATTTGATTGTCCTACGTAATCGATACTATAAAAATATGTTGACATTTGTTTTTTTAATATAATTGACAGCCTATCTATAAAAATTCTGTAAATAACTACAATACTATAACAATTTTCATAAGACTCTATATACTACATAACTGATATTTAAGCGATGAAAGTGATCAATCCCTAGAGCTTCTATAGTAGCTTCCGATGGTCTGCAGATTAAAACCCTTCCCCGATGAATAAATAAGTAGATTTATTTTATTTGCTAAATAAAAAAATAGACAGTTATTATGATATTTGAATAATTGACTTTATTTATACAAAAATTTATTGGTAACAGTAATTTATGGCATTATGTCCATGGGTAATTAAGCTATATTTATTGATTGCACGCATACATAATCAGAGCATACATATTTTATATCATCACAGCAACATCATTCACCGATTCATTCTCCAGTTAATCATACTTGTAAATTGACCTGAGTATTTTTAATGATTAATATAGTAATAATATACAACAATTATACATTTATAGAAAAAAAAGACAATTTACAATTACAAACTAAAAATCGCATTCTCACTCGACAATTTACACAAAAGTATAGAATATTTTCATTCAGTCTTGTAATATACTTACTCGGTCTTTTTACGTAAAAGATCAAAGACCTTCTAATTGTAACGATTCTTCTTTCGAATTCTCGAGGAAGATATTTTCAAATGGTAGTAGTAGAACGATGCCTATACTTTAGCTTTGGTCCCATTAAAATGTTCTCTTACATTCTTCATACGTTATACATAGTTGGGCACATTGAGTATATATAAAAAAGAATTCGTCGAAACTGTATACTCTCACTCTCGTCGTTTCTTTTACACAAGAAACAAAAAATAATATAAAGTCGATGCAGTCGCACAACAAAAGCAAAATGTTGTTCGTTGCGACAAAAAGATCTCACTCGTCAATTGATAAAAACAACCTTTTAAGTAAATCACTTGACAGTTACAATACAACAATGCACAAAGATAGTCTTCTTAGAAAGTAAGGAATTCATATTGAAATCGTATCATTAAAACTAAAGTAATTCTCCTTCGAAAATACCAAAATGAAAGATAGTTTGTTTTCTGCCTGCGGTAGTGAAAAATCACACAGTCGTGCACTGGGGCGCTCTGATCTCAAAATTTCCGTTCAAGTTCTTGTTTATACCCTTAACTGCCTCCATGATTCCTTGACTCCTCTGCCTCTCGTCCAGAAATGTGACCTTCGCCTCTCCCGCCTTCTTGTCCGCGACGATCTGTTTGCTCACGATGCTCAGATTCTCGTTTTTCCTCTGGTCGATCAGATGCTGGCCAACCGAATGGGGCATGGCGTATCTGAGCTTTTGCCAGAACCAGGGATCGCCCCATTTGACGTAGGTGTTCATCTGTAGGTAAGCTTTCAGTTCAGGATCCAAATTATCCGTTGGTCCGAGATCGCCGTAGACAACAACGATCACCCGAGCCCGTTTTTCGCTCAGAGCCTGTTTGTGAGCCGCCTGGAACTCCAGTCTACCCCAAACGCTCTCGATGAAGTTGGGCGAGAGGACGACGATGGTGCGTCTTGACTCATCGACACTGCGTGCAATCTGAGTGGGTATCCATTCGCCCGCCAACCAGTCGCGTATGTGGATGCAGAGCTTGTAGGGCTTTGGTCCTGCTTCCAGATTCGCCACCAGCTCCTTTACCACGAATTCCTCGTCCTTGTGTGAGTAGCTGATGAAGGCGTCGTAGGTCTTGTCGCGGTCGATCTCGGCTTCCGTCACGAGGCATAGGCACAGATTTTTCGAGTACAACCAAATCTTGATCTGACGCTGGAAACGGAAGTACAGAGCGGCTGCGCTCCCAAGGAGGAGACCGAATAAACTGATGAGGCTGCAGAGGAGAAATACGAGACGATTGGAGGCCGGACAGAGCTCATCGATGGATATGTTGGAGAGGGAAACGTTGCTACCTGAGCAGGTGATGTCGAGGAGGTCGGGAATATCCAGGAAGTTGGAGTGTATGAAGTTAAGAAGATCACGCGAGTTACAGTCACAGCGCCAAGGATTATCATGAAGCGTGAGCTTGGTGATGTGCGATGAGTTGGACAGCTTATCTAGGATCTCGGAGTCGATAGCAGTCAGATTGTTGCCGTCCAAAAGAAGAGTCTGCAAAGAGCAAATGTTGTATTGAGATTGGGCACTTTATTACAATTGGCTATAGTAGTCAGATTTAAATGTAATATTAATTTTATAGATAAAAACCAATTACAGGAAAGTATTTATGCAATACTTTTAAACTTTGTATTTGAACTCAAAATTTTTAAATTTAAATCTGACCTACTGAAAACTAATCAGTACCTTAAGATTCGGCGATAGCAGTCTTTCGTCGATGAAGGCTATACGATTCTTCGAGAGATTCAAGCTAGTCACCTTCTCGTAGCCTTTTTTGTACATCGAGGGTGGTTCCTCGAGTTCGTTCATTCGTAGATCGAGCTCAACTTTAGCGACACGTCTAGCATCTATCCATTCTGGGACTCGGGTCAGATTGCGCGCCGCGCAGTCCAGCACCAAAGCCTTATCTTTCGGCCTGAGCCAGCAAGTGCATGCGCCACCGTTCGGTGAACAAGGATCGCCAGGCCGGGCTTGCTCGCTCTCAATCAAACATTTCAGCGACTCGGACTTCAACTCGAACACCTGGACAGGAGATGGAATATTCATTGGAGCTACCAGAAAAAGATCGCTCAAACAATCGTGAAACGAGCAATCGATAATCACCTGAATTCCACGCATGTAGTCAGGACTGTCGCAGCTGAGATTGCCGGGCTTCAGATGCACGTAATTCTGGACATGAGGGTGCATATCGCCGTTGAGGTAGCGCAGGAACTCGTAGACCTCGCAGTCGCATCGCATCGGATTGTCGGCTATGTCGACGATTACGTCACGCGGCGAGCTCTGATTCGATACGATCGCCTCCAGTCGCTCGAGGACAATGCGCGAGATGTTGTTGTGGCGCAGATCCACTTTTATACTGTTCGAGATGAATTGCAGATCCTCTGCCTGTGATGAGAAATTGAGAAAATATTGCGGTGAAAAAATATCTTAAGACAGACGACGTATAATTGCGAGTATTCTTACTTGGAGATAGTTGAACCAATTGTACTTGAGATCGAGTATACGCAGTCTTGTATTACTGATCACCCAGTCACTGTGCATTTCGGTGACATTGTTGTGGGCGAGGTAGAGTTCCTCGAGCGAATGGCAGTGATGGAAAGGCGAGATATGGCCGAAGATGTCGTAGAGGCCGGTGCGCAGGGTCAATCGATTGTTGGCAAATCGGGCGACTCGCAGGTTGCCGAGGGAACTGAACGCGTCGACGTGTACGTTGACCAGGTCGTTGTTCTCCAAATTCAATGTTCGCAAAGAATCTAAGCCCACCAGCATGTGTCTATCGAAATAAATTATTTCGTTATAGCTTTGTGCTCTTTCCGTGTTTTATTGCGTTAAGCTTCTATGATATATTTAAAAGAATTCGTTACGATGCAACGTACAATGTGCAGGATAGAACGCAGGTATATGAGAAAACATTTTTAACTTGGTCAGTTTGCACCTTATAGTGAGACCTCTTCAAACATGACTGTCGGTTTTTTTTTACATAGACGTTCACCTTGACCAGCTGCACTTAACGCATACTCAATATCAAGATTATTTTTAAAGCAAATCATGCTATACATAACTCGTCTATATATTCTTTGTTCATCTATTTACGATAACTTAAGCGTAGAACTGCAGTTTTATTGCACATTATGTGAATAATACAAATCGAATAACCAATTTTTTAAATGAAATTATCAAAAATATATTATAGCTCCATAAATCATCACATACTTAGAACTACTATATTACATGCAAAGTGTACTCTAATCAATAAATCGATTACATATTATTTTTCAACACTGATTCTATACTTGAAAAACGTTTCCTCGTTCAAGGTCGATCTTATTATTTATAACTTCGAATCGGTAAAACACATATCGGATAATTTTTACAATAATATTATAAATGTAGTACAGTAACTCACTTATTAATGGATGTCAGATGATTCTTCGAGAGATCGAGTTTGACGAGCTTGGAGGTAGTCTCGAAAATATAGTCCGGCAGCTCCCTCAGATCGTTAAACGACAAGCTGAGACTGTACAATTCCGTGGTGTTCTGAAAGATCTTCTGCGGCAGAGTCGTTAAGTAATTCCTGTCGATGGTGAGATTCCTCAAGCTCGTCGTATTCCAGAACAGGTCTTCGGGCAGCCTGAGCAATCCGTTGCGCGTGAGCATCACCGATTTCAGATTCGTCAGGTTCGCAAAGAGGCTACTCGGCAATTCCGTCAGGTTTTGCTTATTGTACAGGAGCTTCACTATGCGCAGCTTGGGATTGGCGCGGAATAGTCCAAGAGGCAGCGATGTGAAATTGTTCGAGCTGAGATTAACCACCTCCAGACTCTCGAGATCCTTAAAAGAATACATACATCGTCGTAAGTTTACTATCCACGAAAAAGAGTTATATATTCATTAGGAATGTGACATGAATCTCACCTTAAAAATATCTGCGGGCAGAGTTTTAAGGCCATTCTGGTTGAGATCGAGGGAGATAAGGCTGGTGAGATTGCGAAAAACATCGGGCTCGAGTTTGCGGAAGTCGTTCTTCCAGAGATTCAGCAGCTCGATCTTGTGGAGGCCATCGAAGGTGCCGGGCTGCAATTGGCGTAGCTGATTGCTGCCGAGCTCGAGCGTACGCAGAGACGTGGCGTTATCGAAGAGACCGACCGACAGCCGGATGTTGGTGTTGCGGAGCTCCACGAGCCTCAACAGCGGAAGATCTGCAATTGAGTTCGCCGCAGAGCGATGCTTGATAATCATACGTATTTTTCGTTCGGATTTTCGATACTGCGCTATATATTTTTTGCTCTTGTATTTTTGCGCTTACGGGGAAAGTACGCGGCGTGACGACGCTTCCTTTTGCGGTCGC
Source organism: Megastigmus stigmatizans (assembly GCA_900490015.1). Taxonomy (NCBI): domain Eukaryota; kingdom Metazoa; phylum Arthropoda; class Insecta; order Hymenoptera; family Megastigmidae; genus Megastigmus; species Megastigmus stigmatizans. Next base: position 16,647 of record UELV01137301.1, read on the forward strand.
GATTATTTATGTGTTTAGTGGTTTGATATGTCCACGAATAGAATGGCGGAGTGAGCGAAACTGGTTTTTTAGCTGGTTATCAATGTTGTACAAACAGATAAACTTGTATGTAATATATAATGATTTTTATTTGAGATTCAATGATTTGTGTCGATATTTATGTTACGACCTGCTGTGATAGTAGCTTAACGTGAAACGCGAATTAAAAATAAATATTGGGCTTGAAGAGCACCACTGCTAGCTGTTTTTATTTAAAGAAACTGATATTAGATATTGAACCTAACGTTTTATATTTAAAACCATTTCGAAGTTGGCCAAGTATAGAGAGAAATCTTTGTAAAGGAATATAAGAAATATTGTGTAAATAATTTTAGCGTAAGTGAAAATCCAGGATAGACAACTTGATGGAGTCAACAAATTTTCTTACCAAAACATGTCATACAGTCAGATAAAATATCTTTAAAAACCCTTTCAGGAATTCCCTCAACAACTGCCTCCGTTTATTTACGCATCTACGCGAAACCTCCGCAGCGTTTAAAAAACCATTTGTGAAACTGTACATTCAGTCTTCATCCCCCAGCAAGCATCAGCAGCATTTCCCAGCCACGAAACTCACCTCTGAGCAGATCGGGGCCCGCATTGGACAGATCATTGTTGGAGAGCACGAGCTGCTTGACGTCCGGATAGACCTTGAGATCGTCGCCGCTGAGTGTGCCATTGGCAATGACGAATTTGAGGGCCTCGACGCCGGTGACGCCAAGGAGCTCGGCTACCCTGCGACTGTGCTCGGGACCGGCTGGGGCACAAGTGCTGAACACGAGGCTGCGACAGGCGCCCACATCGATAGACGAGCCCAGCAGAAAGTCCGACCAGTCGGGCCAGTTGGCGCACTCGACCACCAGACGATCGTGTCGCTGGATCGTCAGGTCGAAAGCGGTGGTCGAGCCGTTGCCTACCGAGCAGTGGACCCGGTAGTCACCCGCTGACTCCTCGAAGCAGTAGCACTGACGGTTGTCGGGACAGTTGAAGCCAAGGCTCGAGCTGGCCAGCGACAGAAGCGCCACCAGCACCCAGAGGATCATCCTTGCTCGCGGCGATCGGGCAGCAGTCTGGAATCAGAGATTTTGTTTACCTTTAGATATTAGCTGGCCACGGAGGTTGATTTAGTTAGTTGATTGTAAAGTTACGATTGCGCGAATACTGAGATAATGCGTGTGAGTAATAGTGAGTAGCAAAAACCGATTTGCATATGCTCTTGTGGTTCTTCGATTCCTTGGAAAACGTTACAAGTGGAGATCGTGATGTAAAAATTACAAGACAGCTGTATTATTAAGTAATCTTATAAAAGATTGAATGATCATTTTTGAATGGCACGAAAGCTTTAAGTTTAATTACACAAATACAATTTATTAAAAAATCTAAACGAGTTTTCAATCTTTTCAGAAGTTGTTTTTTTGTGAGAATGGGAAGCTGATATAAAGTACAACTTTATGTACATAGTGTATATTGAAAAGGTTATTTTCGTGGAAGTTTTATTTAATTAGTTCTTTTTAAGGAAGCAAGTAATCAGAGGTTCATTCATTCAATCAAATACGTTAAAAGTTAAAAACTATGTTTAAAATTTTATTCCTTTAAATTTACATGAAACCGTCAACGGGTTAAATATCATCAACGTCTATGCAATGATTTGCCTTGAGTAAAAAAATAGTAACGATTTGTATAAAATTACATTATTATTAGTAATGTAAATATAAGATACGGAATTAAATTAGAAATGATACGGAATTAAATATAAAACTTTATAAAATAATCGTTCATAAATAAATTGAATAAAAACCAATTATTTTCAGATGAAAAGTCACGACTTAAAACGACTACATTATATGAAGTTAATTTGATTTTGATGCGACGAGGATAAATATGGCTTCGCGTTGGCAGCTTTGTTGCAGGAAATCGCTTATGCATGAGGATGTTATGCTTTTCTTATTTGCAACGTTAAATTTGCATGATGATAATAATACGATAAAGCGTGTCCACGGCTTTACGTGGAAAAACGATTTTTCACTTTCAAATGCGGCTTTCGTTAATTTATCAGTGTATATCTCTTTGTGTGAAATTTTTAAGCGAGTTTTCCCCGTCATGGAAACATGAAAGATAAATGGCATAGAAGTTATACCTTTTTGTTATAAAATTAACGTTTTCTCTCTATCTCCAAATTTTACGATCGTTCACTATCGTAACTTTGAATTTCTACATTGTTTTTAGAAAATTCTAATATTTTTTAAACTCTTGTTTTGTGCAATCATTTCTGCACTGGCGAATATTGTAAAACCTTTTAAGTATCGTTCCGTCACTAGTTCGAAATTCCGGAAATATTCTTAATTTATATTGACAATAGTGATTCTACATTTATATGTATATATATATTTTGTATATATATATATATATTGTATAGATAATAGTACATTTCAATTATTAGTTGTACAGGAAACAAATCATTTGCATGACAATATCGGAGAGTTTTTTTATCCGGTAAAACTGGTTTCTTCGTTTACGATCGACGGAGACACCCTTCGTGAGTGCACAATAAAATAATAGCCCCTATAACGACTATTGCACAGCACTTGATATTATTTTCAGAAGGCTGTATACGTAACTGGCCACATTATTTTATCATCCTTTTAAAAGAGGACTTTTTATTTTATAAAACTCCTTCGTGCCGAGTGATGCTCATTATTCAATACAATTCAATAAAAATATATTGAACCACACATTAACAGCCATTTGTTATAGTTTTACAAAATTGAACATTGATAAATAACTCGTTACCCTTAATGACCGTAATGCATCAATAATTACAATATACTTCAGTGTTCACATCGATAGAATTAGAAATAATAAACGGTTCTCGGGCGGATGTAGCTATTCAATACTCAACTTCTAAACTTCCGCAAATCAAATTATTTCATTACAATACACTCGCTGGAGAGCATCGAAAAAACACTCGCTATTATCGCGTTTCAACAACTCTCATGGATATAGAAAGTCCGACGAGTCCAAGAAAAATCCTCCATATAGATCGCAAAAGAGGCACACTCGCTCATGGAACCAAGTACAATTGACGATAGTCATATCGACCAGCCATAAATCTGTGTAAATCCGCCTAGGCATTAAACGCAGGTGATTATTTTTTTCTCCCCTGCTCACTGGCCGCGGCGCGCCGCGAGACAAGTTACGTATACATTGGCTCGATGGGTGCAATGACACCATTTCATTCCAAGTACTCCGGTCTATGCTTGCCTCGCGGCGGTAGCCGGCTCTCAATGTGCCCATAGAGCGAACGCAAACGCAAGAGAGACAGAGAGAGAGAGAGAGAGAGAGAGAGAGAGAGGAGTTCATATTATACGCGGTTGGTTGATACCAGTGAAAGTTCCGGGCGCGCGCTCGCGCTCACCGACGAAAACAATTTGCAGCCATCATAAGCGAGGCGTATATAAGCGCAAAATTGCCAGTGGCGACTGCTGCTGCCGGGTATCACGGGGATCGGCCTTTTTAAAAGCCATTACGTACGCGCGTATTACACGATGTTGGGTTAGAGTTAAATTTGCGCGCGCACGCGCCCGCGTACGGATGCGTCTTTCGAAACAATCGAATTTATGGGTAGAAAAAAAAAATGTTGCATTTGCATAGAAAGGTCGGTGTTGCATATCGATCTCGGAGCGCGTTCGGCCCAAGAAATACAGTGCGGGACTTTCGATGCAACGACTCGCGCGCTTCGTGTGCTACCAACCATAGGCGTAATTCTACGTAATTATGTAACGAAGAGCACTGCATCCGCTTGCAGAAACGATTGAAGATCGGTATAGGATATAATCTCCTGGCTGAGGATCGGCTCCGCACTTCTTCCCGATGAAATGCGAAATACAACTTGACCACCGTTATAAAAGAAAGAGCAGAGAGTGTCGTACGAGGAAAGAAATAATGAATACAAGTCTAAAAATATAAGAGCAGCGAACAACAAGGATCTCGGGATTTTATGCACTCTGTCCGACGATCGGCAGTGTGGAAATCGCGCTTATACGCGTATACTGAATCGAGTCAGGCGCGCGTTCGCAGCCACGCGAATCGACTGCGAAATGAAAGGAACAAACAAAAAAAAAAAGAAAGAAAAAAAAGCAGGAGAGGAAAACGAACGCAAGAGAATAGCAACGAAATTACAAAAGACACCAAAGTGTCTGTCTCTCTCGCTATACACGAACATCACACGGATCGGACTCGCATACATATACATATAATCACGTGATCGCGCAACTCACCGCAGGATGATGATCGGCTATATATATGTATATATATCAGCGACTGGGCTCGGCCGCTCGCAGCATCTACACACGTACGCGCAATACACAGCACCACTATTGGGACGCACTGAGTTCCACCTCCGCTCCTATATTCTGCTACTATATACTCCTCCAATGTTTATTATATCCCATATGTATAACACCGTCGCACCAGGCGCATCTATCGGCCTGTTCTCGCGCACTTTAACGACATTTCTCGCGGTTACCGCACTCACGATCGGTTATTAGCGTATTGTAATATTGCAGGAACGAGACGCACGATCGCTGCTTCGTTATATTGTACGATATTCGTATGCGCGCAGCAGGTGAAGGTCGCGCCTGCGCGTTAACTTGACGCGCGCCCGATTATTATTATAGTAACGCTCTCGCGAGGTCGCTTCGCGAGTCGGAGTGAAAGAGAGTTGTTGGCTCCGGCGGTCTGGAGGATCGCCGAGCAGCGACTGCAGACCGAGACTGAATGGTACTCGTGCGCTCGACTCTATACCTACCGACCATCGCTCACCGTCGGACCGGAGACGACGACGACGACGACTACTGTGCTGTGTGCTGCGCGACATACGGAGGAGAGAGAGAGCGAGAGAACGGCATGTTTGACGTCATACGACTCTACAGTTCTCTCCTTTCTCTCTCTTTCTCGCTCGCTCTTTCGAGGTTCCTGGTATATAACGTCGTCCCCACCATCTGACGAGCCTAACTACGTGTATACATATATAGGAGGATAGTTTCTTCTCGAGAGCAATGCTTCGCGCGTGCACATCTCGGACTAGCGATTTTCAAAATGTTGCTGTTTATACTCTCACGAGATCGTGAGTGGCATATATGGGAAAATCTTCATTTCAGCTTTGATATGCCATGACGAATATTGCGAATGCTGTCGTGGTGCGCTACGAGCATCGCGTTGGTAACAATGTTACAATTACGAAATGTGTAGCTATTGCATATACGAATAAGTCCCCCTTTTTTGGTACATATAAATAAATCTTGGGTGCAGCTGGCGCTTGGCGAATCGTAAAATGTTAACGATCGAGAGTTTACAGCGTGCGACGGGCATGTATAGACCATTATAACGTGCGCTACGCGTGTACCGTTTCAAGGGTTACAAGGTTTTTTTAGTGGGGTGAACGATTTCGGGTATCGCGTAATTTTCTTTTTTTGTCTAATCTATATACATGTTGTTTGCTCTATTAATGAAAAGTTAGGCGCGACAGATGTTAACGACGCGATACATGTTATTCGGCGCGTGCTTCGTATCTAGTTTCTATAAATAGCATACTTATAGTTTTCGAGAGGACCGCGAATTTCGATATCAGAGTTTGGCGAGAGTACAGTTGCATAGAATCGACGTTAAATCTTGATTAATTTAAGGGACTGATTGAATTAATTGATGTTTTAGTTGGTTATGGATTATCTCGCCCTTATCAATGTCTGCCTACTTACAATTTATAATGTTATGTAAATCGAAGTGGTAATTTCTTGAAAATTGGTAGCAAATTCTTTAGACTTAGTTCCATGAACTTATGTACATATTTATGAGTAACGCATCTATTAGTGTCATCGACTAATCAGGTACATCTATTATCGTAGAGCAAGGAAACATGTCAAAAATTTTCCATTTCTCTGGAAATGCACGACACATCGTTTGGAATTTAAACGGCGGCTCACACTCGTAACGAACTAAATTAATCCTTTTAACGGTGTCGTTTTAATTACAACGGCGTGGTCCAATTAAAAACGAATGAAAAACCTAAGAATAACCATCCATCCGTTCCGATACGATCGTTCTCCTTCATTCGCTCATTGAATGTTTTACGGACTACTCTAAATACCATAGAGCGCAAAAGCAAACGTTCGCCTCGCGCGCGGCAGTTGGCGCTTTTACTGCACTGCACCTCGTGCAACGCTAAACAAATCGATAGAATAAACACGGATTCCTAGAACCGCGGCTAATCATCGTAACTGGGCAATAAAGAAAAGAAGAGACATATAATTCAACGCTCGGTTGGTCGAGTCAATAAAATATATATCCCGCAGATAATAAATTAAGCGCGCGATTCATCGTCATTGCATTGACCTAGCAGGAATAAAAATGTTTTAGTCGCGCTTGTTTATGATTACAAGATATACATATATAATATATGTGGTCGAAATTTGGTCGTAACGTTTCGTTTATACCAGGCAAATTGGATGTGCCATCCTCTCTGCGCGATTCACATCTCATCTCTCTCTCTTTCTCTCTCTCTCTCTCTTTCTCTCTCTCTCTCTCTCTCTCTCTCTCTCTCTCTCTCTCTCTCTCGTGAACGCTATACATATATAAGCACGCGTGTACATAACTGTCCCACGCGGAGGAAGTTGCGGAGCCGTATAGCGAGAGCGTAGATTAGAAGGTAGTTGCCTCGGCGCAATTACGAGCGCATAATTAGCCTGCAGACGACGATTACGACGACGACGACGACGATGACGAAGAAATCACCGATCTTCAACCGGGGAGAATATTTCGCTCTCGGCTGCTGTGTCGTGTTATACTGTTCGTATACGTATAATACTCTTATATATCCTATTCGGTGACTTTGATTGAGAGAAAAAAGATATTGTCACGGTACAGTAAATTGTTTAATCACAGTGATTTTTAAAATAAAATTTAATGCATATACGTCAAAAGGAGAAATCGAGATTTTGACAGAAAGCCTAAGCGATACAGAGTGAAGATCGTATATCGGCGGAAATAACTGATTGCCGAGGATATAATATGTAGTCATTGGACTATTGTATTGTTATCAATGAATGTTATTGAAAAAATAGTATTTCAATCGGACGTTTGAACGAACTTATTAGTACTCAGCAATCTTTATACAAAACATCAATTATGAAAAATTATTGAATCTCTCACAGCCACAAACACACGAATGACGGTGATATTCACATAAATCACAATTTAAGCTACCATGCCAGCATCAATTTTCAACGAATTTCCATGGAAAACGTCTCGTCGACTGCCTTTTATTTTCTTAGTCGATTCCATTACGCGATCGTGAATACCGCATGCGAGCGCAAATAAGATTTCACGGATCGAGCTAAAAATAAACATTTTCACCTATAGCCACGGATATCTTGGTAGTGGGTGGAGGCTTTATTTAATCATATATATAATATACCGCGGGAGAAAATGCGATTTCAACGGCGATCCAGGACGAAAAATATCACAGGAGCCAGCACGCGCGAATATGTGCTGTCATGGATCAACTCGTTGTTCGCGAGACAAACACACACACACACTCATGTCTGTAGAGAGAACTGGTTTTGATATACACAAATGAGTTATAACGTGGAATAGAAATAAAGCGCCGCGGTGTATAAACGTATAGAGCTCGAGAGCGATAAAAAAAAGCTCGTTCTACGCTGACTCGACGCTTTATTTCAAAATATATCCACGCGCGAGCATGAAAGACACGAGATTTACATATAAATGTTGCATGTATATATGTATATATTTCGAAAGAAACGAATAAGAATTGTCTGCGGATTGATTAATATATGCATTGTTGGCGGATTATGTAAAGGAAGACGGAGATGTATATTTGTTTAATAGTGCGATCGGGGCACACTAAAATATACCTGAACATTCACTTTGAATCGCAAAATAAACAGCGCGTCAAAAGTAGTAGTTTGCACTTTTTAAGCTGGAGTACAAATATTTCGTTTGACCTTTATATCGAATAAATATGTTATTCTGCTTATTTTCGTCCGAAGTATTTCATCTCGCTTAAAACAAACAATCAAACTATATGCATCATCGATGCCATTTATAAAAAAAAAAACCAGTGTCACGTACCACTTAATTATTTTTCCTCCAGAGATCTCGCTATCGAGATTTAGCAAATTGCACCTAGAACATATAGTGGTATCATTCGTAATGAAAAATCAAAATGGGTTTTTCCCGCTCGACCGGTGCACCGCAGACTCGATCCTTTCGAAAAAAATTCCGCGAGAAAATCGTCGGTATACCGAGCCTTATGTATTACTGCTGTTTGCAGGGTATTATTAAAGCGGTGCACCTGCACAGAGAGCGCCGTACGACAGGTATTACGTATATACTGCACGCGCGACTTTCTATATATATAATGTGTCCACAGACTCGTGTGGTGGTGCTGATTAAAGTACACACCGTCTCCATTACTATCTCTCGCTACTTATTATACGGCTTTCCTTCCATTTCCCCCGTGGTTATACATATCCATGTGTGTGTGTGAGTTTGTGAGTGCTCCTCCCTTATTTCAGGCTACATTGTTGTATACTGCCGCCTTGCGCATCACACATTCCTCGATAGCGAGCACGTAACTCCCTACTATAGTGTAACGATAGCAAATTATTACTGTTGAACTGGGTCATTCTTTTCATTTTTATTTCATCCTTTATTTCTTACAGTGGAAAAAATGTGATGCTTTCATTCGGTTTAATTTATTGTTTTTTTTTGGGCTACTTTTTGTTGATACGCAAGTCTCATTTAGCTTTTTATGTTTATCCATAGTCTTTCCATTGATTCTATCGAATACATATGGATTTACTTCATATAGTTCATATTTTAATTTTATGTTTCGACATCTGTCGACTGTAAAAGTGTAAAAATATTACTTAATTCGTTTTTTACTGCATGGTTTTTCGTAGCAATTTTTCGTTGATATTTTCCGTTTACTTTTTAAAAATATTAATTAATTATATAAATTTACAGTATGCTATAGCGGATAAATTAATACAAGTCTTAATTTTCAATATACTTTATATTTAACTTCCCTAATTTAAACTGATAACGTTCATTTTCAAATTGTTCAATTTTTATTCTAGTCAAATGAACAGTGCTTTTAAAGTGAACACTCGACTTGCATATTTATATGTATGAATTGCAGGCAGTAAATAAATTTTGAACATGTTTAATTGAAGCGGCACCTTTTGCACATTTTTTGAAACAAGAAACTTCTGCTTATATATTTCTTCTAAAAATAGTTCTACCATCATCAAACACTTTGTATTAAAATATATTTTTGTTAAAATTAATGATATTTTCCTATGTTGACTTTTTAATTGTTAATTCTAATGCTAATTGTTTTAACTGAGATTTAAAATTAAAGTTAAAATGAATGAATTACGTAAAGTAGTAAAGATTTCAAAGTGTACAAATAACAATTGCAACTTATTTCAATGTTCGTGCATACATTTTTGTGTTCGTGACAGAATCATAATTTTCCAGTAACGTCACCCGTTACTGGAGAATATTTGCACTTTTCTTACCTTACATCTTCGCTTTTAAAAATTTTTAATTAAAATAAAAATAAAACACCCATTTGTATAATGTTCTATTGGACATTGCCTAAATTTATTGTATTATGGAAAAAATGTAATATTAGATCCAAAGTAAATCCTCAATTTAATTTTATCGCAGCAATAAAGACAAACATATAGAGAAAATACTAAATAAAAAAAAAAGTTCCCAACGAGCAAAAAATACTGTTCCGGCGTAGCGCACACTCCGGCTTTTTTCCGCCAAAATTCAGAAATTGATTTATAGATCTGAGCCACAGCATGAAGTCCGCTAATAAGTACCCACGTAATCCTGTGCATTCATTATACCTCAAGGAGCGAGGCACGTGGCCAAAAAAAAGGACCGAATGATTCGTATATCCGGCGCATTATCCTTCTATGTATACGCAGCGGCTGGACCGAGGCTGAAAATTCGCCGCTGGAAAAATCTGTGAAACACGTGTGGCGCTGTGTAGATCCTAGCGTCGAGCGGTAAAGCAGCCGGTCTCTCGTTGAGCCGCGCCATATGTTTCCCTTCGCGTCGCTTCTTTTCCCTCGGTGTGCAGCGCAGGAAAGTTATACGTGTATAGCGGCGGAGGTGGTGCGCGGTCAGGCCAGAGGCCAGCGGGAGGAGCATTTCACCGGAAAAAGAGAAACTGCGCACGAGATATCGGATTTCCTCGCGCGTAGAGGACGTCGAGACGCGCGGCTTATGTATACCCGACATCAAACGGACTGGACTTGCGCTTCTATTGCAACGGCTGTGTATACATGTAACAGCCGTGTACGGTTATGCACTTGGAAAATATCCTTGTGATTCTTTTCCTCTCCCTCTTTACTCTCTTGATTGCGTGAGTAATTGGATTTTACAAATGGCTCGCCTTTTTCGTTCGGTCTATGACACAGCCTGGCGACTTTATGGCCGTAGTAAAGGGGATGAGATTTTTATTGCCGCCCGTCCTGCACTCGTTTCGTGACTAGTTGTTTGATTTTGCCCCCTTCCTTCTCGCCTTCTTTTTTCATCGTTTTTCCACGCAGTGTGTATCTATCTGGTGTTTACTTTGGCTTTCCATGCCACTCGGGTTTTTTTTTGTTACGCCGGCCAGGCCTCGAATCTTTGCGCCGATCTCTCTCTCGCGGCTTGATCAAATTGCTCTCTCTCTCTCTGTTTCTGTGCATCGCGAGCGCTTCCTCAATTAAAAGGAAACTATTTTTCCATTGTGAATATGTATTTTTTGTTTTTTTTCCCGGTTAGGCAACCGACTGTACGTGTTGTTATAAACTAGGCTGCGTAACGACGATCGCTTTGTTTACATTTTATAAATTGCAGTGCCGCTCTGCTAGTAAAAGTATTCGCGATTGACGATAACAATATATCACGATATTATATTTTTATATTTTAGTGTATAGGTACATTTTTATGAATGTTGCATCTACAATGGAACGAACGAAATGAGCCTTTTTTATTGAAGATTATAGAAAGAGTGACGTGCGATTTAATTTAGATCCTGCGAGTACATATAATTTGACATTTTGTGCATGCAACAAAAAGAAATATGTAGGTAATTTGATTCGAACAAACGGCTGAAAAAGAACTTTTCAATAGAAAAAGTTTGAATTATCTACTTAATCCAAAATTTGTATTGAATCAATTAAAACTTCTATTTATACTTCGATCGATGTTTTACAGCGTACCGTGATAAAGATTAATTACAAAATAGCGTCAGTAAATTTTACGTTGACCGCTTGCGTACATCCATCAAATGCTTATACACTAAGCTCGTACAGAAAAAAATATACCATATCTCAAGATGAAAAATCTCAATCAATATTTTTTATCCGGCAAAGGGAATCCCGCAGATTAAGAAAGTCAAGAGCGATCATAGATGATAGGGAGGGTAAGGTCGCTCGTACATCACTCGCTCCACCGACATATTCCTGCTAAAGTTTTTTTCTTATCCACGTCCCATATATTGCTATATGTATAATATAATAGAAAAAAGACAGAAGGTCCACAGCGCATGTCGTCCTGGCGCGGTCCTTTAATGCTTCCTACATAAAAAAAGGTATTTTGGTAACCTTTTTTTATGGAGAGTATAATATTCAACTGGGGTAAAAAGAGAATTTAGCAAATGTGTTATAGGACCGAGTGTAGCATTTGTGTGAGTGGTGCATTATTGACTCCATTGGAACGCTTGCTTGGTATAGGTAGTTAAATCGTTTCTAAATGGAAGGACAGAAATACAAAGCAATGATGTAGAGTATATTAGAAAAAAGTTCTCGATGCGATGATTGCTTTTTAAAATATTTATAAATCCATACTTTTATTAAAAATCAATAATGTACTTGCTGGAAAGTCCGTTTTTTATTACATAGCAAAAGTAGGATAATCAAACCGATATGGATTATATGAATACAAATCCAAGACTTAAACTGGATGATGCTGTGGAAAAACGGTTTATATCACCAATATATTGCAGAAAGCATAACATATCGCCAACGTATCGCAAAACTATTACCGAACTATTGGCAATGCTTCGCTTAGGCGGAGCAGCAATATGATGGCCATATATTGATAAAATATTGCCAAAATATTTTTGATTTTTTGAAGCCCAAAAAATTTATGTTGACAATATATTGCAAATATATTGGTTATTTTCGACAACTAAATAATTTGTACAAAACAATATATCAACATTAAATAACGTTATCATTATCTCATAGTAATAAATTTTAACATAATTTTTTTGGGCTTCAAAAAATGAGCAATATTTGGGCAATATTTCCTATAATACATTGTGAACATATCGCTGCGATACTTAAATGAAATTTATTATTGCTTATGTTTTCTGTAATAAATTGGAGATACTATCCGTTTTTATGGAGGGTATTGGCCAGAATATTAGCGAGATTATGAAGATTAATTTTTTAAACTAGTCTGTTGCTAATAAACAATTAATATACATATATAATGACGACTTTTATGGATATTAAATTTTTAATCGATTCTACAGAATTATCCGTGTACAATTAATGAAAATATTATTCGAACGATGGCAGTCGACTCTTCTCCGCGATATTGCATTGAAAATGCAAAATTCAAATGTAATCTGCACCTTCCGATCGATAGCAGCTACGACTGAAACAATGCCGACTGGTATTATTTACATTTATGATAATTATCGTTATGATGGTATGAATTCTGCAGAAATGTAAGCTTATAAAATGAAAAATAAATCACGAAGGAATGTTTTTTGTCGAATATTTAATTCAAACATATTATATATAGACATCTACTTTTTCGTTTGAACCTAGTATTTCGCAATGAATTTCTTAAAATGCCAGAATAAAAATGATAAATCATGATCAATTTATAAGAATTAAACTCCCTAAAAAAATCAACATTCATGCTTTAACGAGAATCACAATAACCATCATTTTATCAACCATCTCTGAGTTTTTCAATGCACCAATTTGTCGTGAACCTATAGAAATGTTCAGCCAAGTGAAAAATGCACATCTAACGATACTCTTATTCCCACACAAAAACTGGAGCACAATACCAGAGCGTTGAATCATCGCGCATCATTACCGTACACACTTTACAACCGTCGTATTACGGTGGAAGTAAAGTAGGCGTTGATGCGGGAACAAAAGTTTAAATTAATCCCTCCCTATATATATACGTATATACGGTGCGCGCATCCGTTTTTCTCTCCAGAAATAAAAGAGGCGTCAAGATTGTCCGAGCAAAAACGTGAATTAGCGAGCGAGAGAGAGAGAGAGAGAGAGAGAGAGAGAGAGAGAGAGAGCAGCAAAGTCTTTAATTAAAATCATTCCGGACGCAGCTCGCGAGAGAGGGAGAGAGCTGCGCAAGAATTTCGCGGCGCGTCCCCTACGATAAGGAAATCGCACGATATACGGCTTGCACTGTCCATTACCGACAATTGCGAGGAGAGTAGAGTGGAAAGGAAAGCTTTATTAGACTCTCGAGTTGGTCTGGCTGCTGCAGTTGTTTGCCGAGAGAGAAGAAGAAGAAGAAGAAGCTTTTCGAGCTTCAAGATCTCACCGACATCTGGCAGGAAACGAGATCCTGCGCGTCTGTTACGACTCTCTCTCTCTCTCTCTCTCAAATCCCACGCCCTCCTTTTCCGTCTCTCTTTCTTTTTACCCTCTTCACAGTATATACACTGCGTCTAGCGTCTCCTGCTCTGTCTTCTATATGTCGAAGCTCCTGTTTGCTTATACACTTGGGCGCCAAATTGACGATTGCTCGACGTAGTAAAAGACGATCGAGTTAGCTTAGGAAATTTCAGTAGCTTCTGCTTTATAATAAACTCTCTGGCTACTCTTTCTCTATCTCTCTCTCTCTTTCTCTCTTTCTCTCTCTCTCGCTCTATCTCTCTTTCTCTTCGTCTGCAGTTTACTGGGAAGGGTACTTAAGCACTTGTGCGCGCATTTCTGAGGGAGATGCTGTACGTATACCGAGAGAGAGAGAGAGAGAGAGAGAGAGAGAGAGAGAGAGAGAGAGAAGGAGGAGAACTGGCCACTGCGCGGTGGCCCTCTGTTCTAGAAGCTCTTGCATTGCGTTGTACAAGAAAACTTGTGTTGATTTATTCTATTTTCTTCCTTTTTTTCTTACTTCTCTCTTCTCTCGCTCTGTCTCACTCAATCTTTCTCTCTTGGAACTCCTTGCCTACTGCTGAAATCCGCTACTTTTCATTGCTCAGCAGGTTCAAATCGACAGTGAGAAGGCACCTATTTACTTTAGATTAACGTTTACACTCGTGCCAAAGGTCGTTGTTGAATGTTAATTTATTTTGTAGCATCCCATATATTCCATTTTAACCTGTATACATCATGTATTTATTGGCATGAATGTGCGAATAAGTGGATCTAGATGTTAGTATGTTTGATCTTGCGCTGTATTTTTTATTTTTATCTTTACTTTATATTGACTGAAAGATATTAGACTGATTTTTGAGAATTTTATTTTGTATTTACAACCTGCGACTGTGATATCACTAGAATTATTAATAAAAGTGCAATTTGGTTTTATATACATATACATTATTTGTATATCATTGTATTTTTATATACTTACAAAATAAATACATGGATAATATATATATATATATCTTCCTTTATTTTTTCTTTCTCTCTCCCTCTCCCTCTTGCCTCGCCTCTTTAGCAAATGATCTTGATTACGGTCGATAGATGGTAATTGAAAAGATAATGGAGCTTTCTTCGCGCACTGAATTTGTCGAGTAGGTATATACACGCTTTAATTGGCCATTATTACACGCTCGCGGGATTTTATGGGCGTGTAAACGGATTTGAATCGGTAATTGGACGTATATTGATTTTGAATCTTTACCATTTTTACGTATCACGGAGACAATTATTGCGTCCCTTGAAACTTGCTTTGCATGAAAAAGGTTTATAAAAAGAGCCGTAACTGATAGCCAAAAATTTTCTCTATTAAACTATAAGGTGCACTATTTTATTTTGTATACATTTAGTAATTCTGCACCATTGAAATTTTTTATTGAAATCACAGTGTCACAGAGCTGAAGTTTAATAATATAAACTTCTAAATGAAGTTTAATAATATAATGTTTAATAATAAAGCATGAAATTTTATGCACACATAATTTATATAGCATGTAAGTATACATCAAATTTCTACATGTTTTTGAAACATCAACCACATATCTTATTATCAAATAAAAATCAATTTCCAAGATTAATATTTCTAACAGCGTAGTTTCTCGGTAAAACCAGTGTCATTAGCTAATTAAAACCGATTTAACGTCAGTCGATCGAGCTCTCGTGTTACGATTTGTCGAAAAGCCATCGTAATTTTCGTGAAGACGCGATGTGAATCATATAAGCGTATAGACTCGGCCGTTAAAATATATATTTTCGTTGACGGGCGCCTCGTTCGCCTGCAAGCAAATATTATCGTAGAAAATTCATGTAAGAAGCCGCATAGCTCCGATAAAAAGCAAATCCACGCGCGCGTCTGCTGCGAAGGAAAAAATACTCTCCGCACGAAAGAGAGAGAGAGAGAGAGAGAGAGAGAGAGAGAGAGAGAGAGAGAGTATAAATTCTTTTCACTCGCGCGGCGCGTGTACTGTATCTCGCGTGTTTATTTTTATTAAAGGGCAATATTTGGATTAGCTCAGATTCCTCTCGACTCTCCACTCGAGGGATCGTTTCGCCCGAAAGACATTCGCCAGAAGCCCTTTCACATACACGCACATGCGCGCGTACTACGCATAAACACACACACACACATATCCGCCCAATGTGGCCTTGCGCTTTAGCGATGTTTATCCCATTAGTTAGACTCGACTCTCTTTCTCTTACTCGTGACCGTTGCTTCTCCTCCGGTTCTGCTGTACACTCGTTACTTTTTATCTCCTAGTCCTAAATCGTCTTCTAATTTTGCTCTTTCCCCATGTGTGCTGACCGCACAGCGTACGGTTTCGATAAGCGGTTTTGTGGCGGCTTTTTAAGTCTGCAGAATTAAATTTCGTGTCTTCATTGTTTAATTAGACGAAGAAATTTTTCATTGGGATTTGGACATTTTAACAGGCAGCTGTGCGGTTGTTTGGCTAAATGTTTGCTGATTCCAATAAGAAACTTGATGAATTTGCTCAAGAGAAAAATGTCAGACAAAGGGTGTCACACTTGCACGATCCTTTCGAGTAGCAAAAAGATTTATTTCATTACAAAAGAACTATACGTTTATTTTTATCGTCACTTTAGTTCAGAGAGAATGCACAACTATTTTATATCTAACCGATGTACATGTATGTTAACGCAAAAATAAAATTTATCACTCATGCGTTTGTGGTTCTTTAAAAAAAATAGCGAATTTTCGAAAAGTTTATATTCTTATCGCGTGGCGATGACTATATTTTGTTAGTGATATAAAACGTGCAAATGTTTTTCTTTCTCGAAAATAATGGCTTTTTCATGTGTGTATAGACATCAAAGGTATACACCAAAGTCGCTAAAATAAAGCTATTTTAATTGAGTCATTCTCTTTTTCAACCGCGCATGTAGTTATACGAGGTTTTGCGGTTGCTGTTTCCAGCGCGTGATTGTGTCTTTTTTATTTGCTCCCGGATGAAATGCATATGGAAATAATGAAAGAGGGAGGGAGAGAGAGAGAGAGAGAGAGAAAGGTAGAGGAAGAGAATGAGAGAATTGCTGTATAAATAAGTAGGCTTAAAAAGAAATATCTTACTATGCGGTCCACTTAATACCCTCATTAAACGTTTGGCGTGATTTCCTTTATACTTCTCTAGTCCTATGTAAGTCTTAAAAAATATTTACTTCTTTCGCGGAGTACTGAAACCTTCTATTATTTGAATTTACGTTTCTGTTACATAAATGTGAATGTAATATTTTTGCAAATTATAAAGTTCAGTAAATTTTATTTTATTTTTTAAATTAAATTTAGAAGTTTTTTTTATTGCAAAGTTAATTCATGTTGTAATACTGTACTGACTGTTTACACAATTCATCTGAGAATATTTTATTCCACACACTTGTTTTTATTGATTAGTTTGTATTGGTATTATTGTTTTTGTATGTTTTAATAAGTTCAGACCATTTGAAATAGCTTTTAGTGAACAACTATATAATTAATTGCATTAAAAAAACTTATCGCTCTCATATTAATTTTTGTCTAAATGATATATTTTAATTTAAAGATTATATGAAGTTTGAAAATTTAATGAAGGTTTAGACATTTTTTTTATATTAAAACGAATTCAATCTAGCTATTGAAATACATAAATGTGTAAACATTTATATAGTTCATTTTGAAAAATTTGAAAGCGTCTTCATTTTTTATCGGAAATTTACGATGAAATTCCTTCTATCGTATAATTGATATGAATTTGATACTAGATACATATTACCTTATATACAGTTGATGCATAAAATATAATAGGCAATTATTTTATTGAGCCTATTAAATTTGTGAGACCATAACTTACGTTAAAGCTTATTATGCACTGAATTTACTATGTATAATTACAGAACGTTCGATAACGATCATTTAATCGGAAATTTGATAGTTAAATTATCTTTGATACCCCATGCACTTACTAATTTATCGCGACTAATGTGTGCTATAAAATGTCTAGTAATTTCATAATACTTGATAGTTTAACTAATATAAAGTGGATAAACTATTAAAACTGTATACTTTTGGAAATTTATATGAAAACTTGCAAGACTGCGCTTGTGAAAATTGGTAATGATTGTTTTCAAAGAGAGTTTAGGAGAAACTAAAAGTTTAGCAATGAAAAGATAAACGTATAAACCTTATGTACCAGTGTTTAGCGAGCAAAAAAGACTTGATTGAAAAAAAATAATTGGTCACCTTAGCCAACGGTAAAGTGAAAAAAATCTAGTGCAAGCTGAACTAAAACCGACGTCTTACTAATCCCGGCATTATCTACTTCCATATAATTTATATGCCAAAAGAACTCAATTCTCGATTCCTATAGTCTTAGATGGTAAAAGGGTAGACTCAATTCAATTAAATTTTTTTTCTATATATCCCTGTAAAAGGTCTGTAAGTGATTTGTATGCCTACTTTTAGGATCAACTTGTGGGGGGCTTAGCCCCTTCAGTAAGTCATGCCATTCAAACTTTCCCAATTCATCGATGTACTAACACTTTTCGAGATGCAGGGAGTCTCTCATAAGATATATATCAATCCAGTGTCGATGTAAAAACAAAACGAGATAATCCGAAAAGTTGAGACTCGGTCAAAATTACCAATCGAACCGCGGTACATAGAGCAGAGAACTACAGAGTTCAGCAGTTCCCTAGCTTACCGACGCTCGGCGCTAGCAACTCGTTCTCCCCTCGTCAGATGTCGGCAGCGGTCCAGCTATTCCCTCGGCCCGAACATCCTTCACGTATCCATGCACACGGCCATGGCCCTCGCGGCAGCTCTCGCCAGTTCTCCTCTATAAGGAGATGTCGCTCGGTTCAAGAAGCGATTTATATATATATATACGCTGTATAGGCTTGTAACGAGCCAATGTCGCTGCCCATCCCTCCGATATAACATATATCCACCCCGTTGATACGGCGACTGCGCACTGCACTTCGCACACCAGCTCTCTTCATCGCTCGACGCTCGTATAATCGTTGTATATGTACTCGTGCAGCACACGTATACATATATCGTGCGTTTCCTGGTGATCGCCCGTCTCTCTTATATATCGTATGTCTCTATAAGCGACCCTGTGCCCTATATTATACATACCGGGACGCACATCCGCGCAGGCACTGCTGCACACATGCACGCACATTGTCGTATATAGACTGTAGAGGACAGAGGTGCAGGCATGAGCAGTGGTAACAGTACATTGTATATTATATATACACGTATAACGGAATAGCGGTTCGTTTTTCGCGCGCGCATCGCGGCTCGTGCTGCTATCTGGCGATACCTTTCGCACACAACGGTTCGACACACATATGCATGCATATTCGCACACATGACGTGTTCCATCTCTCTTTCTCTCCCTGTATTGACTGTATATCCCGTAAGCTAATATCGCATCCGTGTATATATATATATATTTATATGCTCTGACTGTGCCGAACAGAAGACGAAGACAGAGTTATAGATCAGAGCAGACGAGACACTTGATCGAGAGCTGGTGGTGTGTTTCTCGACTCGTGCGTCTCGTGCGAGCTCTGAAATTCCTCGTCAAATTCGCTGCTTCGATTTGTGTAACGGCGCTCGCGATGCGAACGTAATTTGTGCGTGAGGTCGTCGTAATAGGAAAATACATAGCTATAGAGTGAAAGAGCGAGCGGAAGAGAGAGAGAGAGAGAGAGAGAGAGAGAGAGAGAGAGAGAGAGAGAGAGATAAACGCCCTCGAAACCTTGTCCAAATGTCCACGCATAACACACGCACACACACACACATATTATATATATATACATAATAAACGCGGATGTGACAAGTGTAGCGCTCTACACGCTCTACTACGGCGCGCGCATATACACGTATATACATATATAAAATAGCGAGGCGCGGGTGCGCGACGGAAAAAGCACCGTGGTAGCTTGCAACGGATGGAGCGAGAGAGAGAGAGAGAGAGAGAGAGAGAGAGAGAGAGAGAGAGAGAGAGAGAAGGGAAAGGGATAGAATAACGAGAAAGTAGGGACACATGCACGCACTCCACACATAGGCACACGTAGGCAATGTTAAGCCATGACTGCCTTCAGGAGGAAAGCTTGTGCATAGAAAGAGAGAAAGAGCGAGAAAGTTGTGGCGAGCTCCCCGGCTCCAAACGAGAGGTGGAGCGCGCGACAGTCAAACTTGTATGCACATGGCAGTGATGGCACTGTATGCGCGATATGCATATATATGCATGCATACATGTGCAGCCGCGTGACATCGAACTAGAGAGATAGTCGCGATACGTATATATATATATATACGCGAAAAAGTCACGAAGGCTCGTTCGAGTTGCTGTATAGAGCAGTGGCTATATAGAGAGAGAGCATAGAGAGCCTGTCTGCAACCACGAGGGTGGAAGTAAGAGTGCAGGCCGCTATAGAGAAAGAAAATGACAGGGAGCTGCTGCAACGGGAGGCGGAAGGGGGATAGTAACGGACGATCCGAATTAAGAGGTGTGCGAGTGCGCGCGCACTAAAGACAGAGAGAGAGAGAGAGAGAGAGAGAGAGAAAGATAGACTTTTTCCCCGATATCTTGATAGCCGTACACACCTCGTTTGTACTTATGCATGCATGTCTTCTCTTTCGCAAATAGAGAGAGAGGGAGAAAGAGAGGTACTGCGACAAACACATCTGGCATCAGCGAGACGATCGCAATAATCACACAATAAACACTCGCCAGCTCGAGGTGCACCAGAGGCATTGGCTCTTGCACCTCTACGCGCTCGCCTCGCAGAGACTAGCAGGTCTGACAGGTGTGTCGCGCGATCTCCCAATCGCGTGCGTACAGAATAGAAGCAGCAGCAGAAGGTCGTGAAGCAACAACAGCAGCAGTAGCAGCAGCAGCAGCCCTCCTGCGCGCGTAAGTCATCCTCGCTCGAGTCCTTGGTTCGTGGTAGACGCGGGGTGGAGTTCGATAAGCGTGCGCCCAAGAGCACCAGAGAGAAAGAGAGAGAGAGAGAGAGAGAGAGAGCGAGCAGCAGCAGTATAGGGCAAAAGAAAAAGGATTAAGCTGCGAGTGTGCGCCGAGTATACAGAGAGAGAGAGAGAGAGAGAGAGAGACTGCGCCTCGTCGCGCTCTCTCTATAGCCCCGTGGGTCGTGCAGCAGCAGCAGCAGCGGTGCCGACTGCCGTCGCGCGCAGCTATCGCATCTCCTCTTTCCTCTCCGCTCCTCTCTGCCTCGCATGCCTGCCGACTGCCGACACTGTGCGATATACGTGTGTGTGTGGGCGCGTGCTTGTGCAGGCATCAGCGGCAGTAGTAGCAGCTTTCTCTCTCGCTCTCTCACAGCTCGGCCAGCGCGCCGCCAGCAGCGAGAGGCTCGAGAGAAGAAAGCGAGAAAAGCCCGCCGCGGTACACGGTGTGATCGCGGTGGACAAAAAAAGGGGCAGCGAATTAGATAGCGCGCGTGCGGCAGACCCGCGAAAGTGCAGCGTCCAATACATATCGTATACCTATAGTATAGAGAGTGCAGCAGCAGCAGCGGTAACCTCGAGAGAGAGAGAGCACTCTTTCACGGTGGTAATACAGCCTGGTCGGTCGCGAGACTACCACGACCAGGCCAGTAGTCGCAGTCGGACAGTCAGAGTCAGTAGCAGAGCAGCGGCGCACGGAGGGAGCGAGCCGAGCCGAGCTGACACGAGCACAGCTGCACCGCACTGCACCGACAACTTGTTCGCGACAAGTGAGAGGGCAGACATAGAGAGAGAGAGAGAGATCGCCGAGATCGACAAAGCTGAGCGAGAGAGAGAGAGAGAGAGAGTGGGAAGCGTATAAAAGCTGTCGTAATAGTAGTCGCGAGTTTCCGCCCTCTCTCGGGGAGCAGCAGGAGTGTTGAGTCGCGGGCGCAGGACGAGAGTCGAGAGGTTACAACTCTCTCTCTCTCTGTGTGTGTGTGTGTGTGTGCGTGTGTGGCGCGCCGCGCGATTGCAGGTCTCTGCCTCCTCTCTGGTGGTGCGCGCGTGTCAGTGGGGGACTCTGCTCTCGTCTGCCGCGCGTCTCCGGATACGTCCATTGTGTAAGACAGAGAGAGAGACGAGAGAGGTTATCGTAGAATCGTCGAATAAGTCGTTCTCTCGCATGCCGAGGAGAGCTTCTGTGTACATTAGATAATACCGCGGTGGAGGTGAACACTGTCGGATTGCAGAGAGACGCGGGGGGGGAGGGGCAAGTGCGCGCCGCGGCGGCCCTCTCTCTGATATCGCCCCGAGTACCGAGTATCGTGTGTTCCTCCTCGGCCCGATTCCTGGCGCCCGATGTCGTGACTCGCCGGCAGCGGCACCAGCAGCACCAGCAGCGACAGCAGCAGCAGCAGACCGAGCCAGGAACGTAGAGCGCGGCCATCGGAGCCCCGTCCCACGTCTTATAATACGAGCGCGCTCGCGCGACTCACCTCGGACTCTCTCGAGCTCTCGGAGCAGAGCGGAGCCAGAAGCAGCAGCAGCTCTCTTCGCTCGTCCGTGCGCGCGCGTGTGTCCATCTCTCACCTCTGTTTTTCTCTCTCTGCGCGTGTGTGCTTATAACTTCTATTCGCGCGTTCTCTTCTTCTGCTACGTCTTCTACTGCTTCTTCCGCCCTCTACTTCTTCTTCTACTTCAACTTCTTCTGCTACTGGTGAGTACGGCACACCGATATATATATATATATATATATCTGTATACGTAGCTGTGTGTGTGTGTAGCTGTGTAGGAGAGTGAGAGCTATATTTGTAGACTGCCAGACTCCTGACTCCGGAGCGCGAGTTGGACTGGCTTATTTTAGAATAGAAAATTCTTGATGGACGGCCGATTTGCTTGCACCACTCGAGATATACGCGCTCTATACTACCTGTATATACATATATATATATCTATATGCCACAGTGACTATACTCGATTGCTCTGCTGGTCATTTTTTTTAATTTTGGGCTTTTATTTCTGATTTGCGCGCGGAATCGATGACTACGGCAGATCCAATTCTCTTCTGCTCTTGGCTCGGTTATATAAATCTCGGGATTTACTCGTCGACTGTGACATATACATATATGTATATATAGCGTACACCTGCCACACGTCGGTTAGTGGACGAGTGTGCAGTGCCGATTCGCTTAACCTCCCCGTAGAAGCGTCGATTCCTCAAGCCACCCCTATCGCGACGATAATGTGCTCGTCGTATCCTAACCTAAAAAAAAGGCATGAAGAAAATCGATGCCGTATACCTCGAGCGCATCGTGACCTTCGCCAAAGTCCCAATCGTATACATCGTAGCCAGAGGCCAAACCAAATGATATGTACACACTCGATCGAGACTGCCGGAGCGAGTGCGTGTGTCGGTCTTATGAAAAATGGAAAAGTCCAGGCCTCGCGCGCGCGTGAACAAAAATTCCATTCCCGAGTATACGGCACTGGCTCTCCGGCTGTCAGCAGAAGCAGAAGCAGCAGCGGCAGCAGCGGCAGCAGCAGCAGCAGCAGCAGCAGCAGCAGCAGCGCGCAGTGCCAGCACCCGGAGAGAGAGAGAGAGAGAGAGAGAATTCGCGTTTTCGCCGGTGCTATACGCTCTCTCCCTCCTTGTCCCTCTCTCGCGGAAGCTAACCATATAGTGCTGTAGGAGCGAGCGAGCGAGAGAGAGAGAGGGAGGGAGTCCGCGGAATATATATCCGGCCCTCTCTCTGGTGCGCGCGCGCGCGCCTTCGCTTTCCTCTCCGTTATCCCTAGCGATCAATAGGCGTGTGCGAGAGAGGGGCAGCAGCAGCAGCAGCAGCAGCCACACGGCATAGCACACCACGTGCGGCGCGCGCGAGCCCGCCGGGGCGAACCAGACAGAGACCGAGAATATTGGCAGAGGAAAGGAGACCTACAGAGCTAGAGAGCAAGAGAGAGAGAAAAAGAGATGTTTAATTGGTTTTTATTTCTTCGGCCCTAAATCACCGCACTGGAGGATGGTTAATTTTCACGATCGACCAATGTTTTCCGAGTCGTTGGTTCGTTTGGTTAGCTCGATTCGGTTGCAGTCGGTTATGGCTTCCAACGTGTCGCGACATCTTCCTCTTAACCCTCTTTTTATCCGCTTTTAATCAGCTCGTGATAAAAGGTATGGTCGTTTGTTTTGGACTGTTCTTTTGGATGTTGGGAAAAAATGTAGGATTATTGGCTGGTTGAAGGAACTTTTGCGAAAGGTCAATTTGGGAGAGTGTGCGAGCAGTGACTGTTAAAGGGTGCACGGTTGAGGGAGTGTACTGCCACTTTAGCCGCTTTCGTTATTCAGCGTAGTCTCTTTGTACACGCATAAATTTTGCAAGCTTTTTTAAATAATATATCAATTATTGTTGAGCCCATTTTTCTTCCGCTGTAGAGTAAAAATGCAATTGACACGTCTAAAGGGATTGTGTGTGTGTGTGTGTGTGTGTGTGTGTGTGTG